>JACSYO010002129.1:2915776-3120776 GCA_016806645.1 Ophiodon elongatus
TATAGAGTGTCCTTACACTGCCTGTGGCTCCTTGAATTTGCCCATACGTTGGATATGATACATAAGGTCTCCCCCGTTGATGTACTCCATAACAAAGTACAGCCGATCCTAGATTTTTAAAAAAGAATGGATGTTATTGCCCAAAGAGCAGCTCTTAATGGATGCTTCACAAAGAGAAGTACAGTATGTGCACACTAAAACCAGCCCTGCATTACACAGAATTATGTTTAGAAAGAAAACTTGTATATATAATGTATCTGAACACCGCCTCCGGATAAATCAATGCCTGACATGATCTATTCTTCCAGGACAGAGGCTGCAGTCTATTCATATACCTGTAAAATAAGTCAGCCAGCCAGCTTCGATCAGTAAATGTGTTTTTTATTAAAGACCCCTTGAGTCACCCTGTCTACGCACAAAGTTGACGTCATACCGGAGACTTCGTATTCAAGGGTGGTCTCAGCTCACTATCAATTTTCTCTGCAGGGGCACCGGTAAAAGACTGTGAATGAATGTAAGTCGGAAAGGCAAATACAGTTGTGGACGAACGGTTTAAAGTGTCAGAGAGAGACGGCGGTGGAAGGACTGACTGGGGAGCACAATTGCACCCTTTAAATAAAGTAAAGTGCTATTTTATTGTGTGTCTGTGCAGTTCGGAAGCAGTGCAGGAAGTACTTATAAAAATAATTTTAAAAGTAATAAAAGGTTTTCACACACCACAGTCTGGAAGCAGGAGTGGAGCTGCGTGAGGAAGGGCGGTTTGTCTCTCTGGGCCAAGACCCTCTTCTCCACCATCGTACATTCAACGTCGTCATCCTGGATCACAACGTCTTTCTTCAGGATCTTGATGGCGTACAGCTCCTCTGTCGACTTCATCTCTGCCAGCATCACCTGCAGTTGATGAAGACACCACAGGTCAAAGGTCACAATGAAACTAAGAGATCATGGACTTTGAAACAGCAAACAAAAGCAGACTATCAGGAATTCTTCTGTCGTATTGAAGCGTTGTAATGATCATTTAGCTTTTATATTACGTCTGCAGTCTCGGCTCTCACCTTGCCAAAGCTGCCCTTCCCCAACAGGGCCAGGAAGTTGAAGTCGTTCAGTCGGATCCGGTCCATGTTACTTGAGGGCAGGCTGAACCGCCGGTGGTCTGACGGCGTGATCACTTTCTTACCGTGGCCCATCTTGGCTTTCTGTGGTGTGCAAAGTTGAAAATAGTATTAAAGTAAACAGTATATTCAATATCTATTGGGGATTTTATCTACATAGTTTGTTTAGCATTAACAAATAAAGCAAATATTAATTAAAATGATTAGGAGTGGGCATGGAGCGCTTAGTCAGTTGTCATGCTGGTGTCTAACAGCTGGTCTGGAGTCAGATATTCACATCTGGCTTTTACAGAGAGCAGATCACAGACTCCCACATAAAGAAGGACTTAATCACCGGTTGCTTCATTTTCCTCAGTAGGACGGAAGTGTGCTCGTCAGCTATTAATCACAAAAGGATTGTGGGTCGTTCTGCTGCTTAACTCGAGATCATACAAACTCAACACACACTGTAATAAACACAAAAGCATTTTTAATGTAGTAAAAATATCTTTCTAAATGGGTTGAAAATGCAAGAACCCAACATTTACAAAAATTAATGATGAAGTGTAACTAAAATATAGTTATTGCATCATTAATTAGAAATACAAATGTAAAATATAGTATAAAGGGATGTAACATATTGATTATTGACGTTACGTGATCTTTTATATTTTCAATCCCATTCAAGATATTTTTACAAATCTTTCTAAATTACTTTTAATTCTAATACATGATGATAAATCTTTCAATTGTTTACCAGTTATTATGTTCTCATTTCCTACAAGGTGCCATGATGGATGCACTAACATCTCTCGTCACCATCAAAAACTGACATTTTACATTATATTCAAGTCAGAATCAAATCAAGCATCTCTACTCTTTTTCTATTTCTATGTTGAGAGAACGAAGTGATCTATTTTTTCCCCACTGACTTGCCAGACATCCTCACAGATATTCAGCAGGAGGGGCGCATAAGCAGGGGGTGCCAGCGTTGCAAAGGTTCCCTGTTGTTATAATGACTGGCCTGACAAGCGTCTTTGAACAAAAAGGGCAATTAGGACCCTGCCAGCTCCCATCATGGCTGCACCCGTTGTCTGTTTCTGTCAGATAGAGAAAACAGGCGACCGATGGGGCACAGAGAAGAGCGGTTGCCACGCCAACCATTTCTCGACTCTTAACTCCATGTGGTAATTTGCTCAAAATAACAGTTATCACATATTTGACTCGAGTTAAGTGGCGCTGCATGTACACCAGGTTAGGTTAATTAAGAGCAGGACAATGTAAACATTAACAAGGTGTGTCAGTTGTAGTTACAGCAGAGAGACTGTGGGGGGGGGGTCATTTGGCCCATCCAGCTTCAGTGCATAAAACAGGCAGGACTCTGAGGTCTGACGACCAAAGAGGGAACTTATGCAACTTACAGGTTTACAGCCTTCTTTCTAAAGACACAATTTTTACGACAGATAAATTGATTTACATATTGTCAACATAATGGTACAGTGATGGGGATACAAATATGACTTAATGACTATTTTCAAATGTAGTTTATTGATAGTTTGTTGTGGCTTTCTTCATCATGGCTATGGTTTATGATATAAACTGGTGGTTCCTAACCCAACCCCCAAATTATTTTTCTCTAGTTATTACTTTTTTGAGCAAAATACTCTTAAGGCCTTGAAAACCCTTCAAAGGAAAAATACTTTTTGGTTTTACTGCTAACAAGTAACAACGCATGTCTGCATTTTCAACTGATATTTTTGTGCATGTCAACACTACACAGGAAAGGCTTTACACATATAACACACATTTGAATAATGGTGTGATCGTGTGCTTAATTTGATTAATGTAACTTAGTTGTTCTCCTCACCCTTACCATCTACTGGTCATTTCTTTTAAACACAGCACATTTACATAAACTGTACATGTCCAACATTTCACATCATAAACAACTCGTGAAAAAGCAACACATCAACCTTTGTCAACACAACAAAAAGTTTGAATAGTTATGTCAGAGTGGCCACACAAAGTTGTATCAAACACAGAGTGCAGTCCCACAGCAGTCTTATAATATTAGATATAACACTGCCGCCGTGTGGAGGGATTTGACATGCACACCAAGAACAGCAAGAACCTGCCTGTCTGTGCATTCATTCACACAATTACAGTGCATAAGTGTCCATCCATGCTTCCTGCCTTCTATAGTCCAGACCAGAGGCGGACTAGTAGAGGGAGGACTGTGGACCACACTCTCAGCCAATGAGGAGCGGGTGTGAAGCTCTCTTGGCCAATGACAACACACTGAAAGTGGTAAAGATGATGGCACCAACAGAGGCCTGAGTGGAGCACACATTTACTAACAACAATGCTGTGTGGTGTTTGTGTGTAGGGTAGGGAGCATGTATGTAAATGCTGTTAAATGCAGCATTTTCATTAATATTCTTTATTAATATTAATAGTGAAACCGTAGCTGGTTTATTTTGAGCTGGAGGAACACCAGCTGCTTTCCTGTTTGCACCGTAAAGCCAAAAGCAACTGCTGCAAATCAGACTTTGCAGCAGATGCTGCAGGTGCTTTAAAATCCTCTAAATGTTTGAATGAATTATTTCTTTGTATTCAAATGATAAGCAGCCCCCTTTAATTGTATGTGTAGATGTGTTATTAAGCATGAGATGGAAAGGAGGAGAAAGTTAGTGTATAAACGTGTGAGAGGAGTTAGAGAAATGTGTGAATAACAGCAATCTGGTTCAACGTTATGCCATTGAGAGCTTTTGTTAGTAAATCAGATTAATTTGTGGAAGCCCAGCAGAGATCCACAAACAATCCTAACACGGTAAGTAAAGTGAGCGTGATGCAGAAATAGAGACGGAGCAGGCAGAAGAGCTACCTTGAGATAGTGGATATTTAACTGGCAGGCCTAGAAGAAAGAAGAAACTCACTTATTAGTGCAGTCAAAAGTTAGCTTGTTGTTAGCTGGGAAAAGAAAGTGACAGAATATAAATGTGGACAGATTTGATGAGTCATTATTTTTGATCTGTTAAAATCATTTATCCATTAACGATAAAATTATCCCAGCCATCACTAGAAAACAGGGTGCATCCTTTTCTGTTACATCTGGCTGCATGTCTGCATCTCGCCCCAGTCTCCACGGCAACTGCACAGTTGTGTGGAGACGCTTTAGCCTCGGAGGAATGTCAAGATCAGCGTCGCACATTATGGAGAAAAACGGAAAATCAAAAACAAGGAGATGACATTTGCACTCAGTATTAAAACACCTGTACGCACACTCAGAGCTGGACTTTCATAAAACTGCCCTCGCTCAGTTAAAACCCAATACATCTTTGCACTTGTTTATATTGCAATGATTAATATATCAACTAACCTGCATGTTAGTGATATGGACATGAAGAGGTCGTGAGTTTTATTTAAAGCACGGTTGTTTTAATGTGTTGCTATAACAGAAACCTCACTGCAGTAAACGGACCGGCCACTAGAGAGCAAGCGTTAGCTGCACTGAAGATTTCCTTAGATTTGGTTACATTAAAAGACCATGCCAGTGTTTTTACACCATTTCGATTGACTTAACTACAATCATTGATACAATGCTGCCAACCATTTGGTTTTTGAGTTTTAAAAGTAATTTTTCAGGCAGTCATTCATTTTGATGTGAAACAACAACAACAAAGTTTCAAAACCTGCTTGGAAGAAAATGTTATCACATTAAACATTGTGTTTACTTTTATTCTAGTCAGAGTTACATTGATGCTTCACATTATCTTGAGCAAAGTACACTCTTACACACAATAAGTATGCCCTTACAACTATGAACAATTTAACAGTTGTGACAAATAAGACCAAACAGCTAAAATGAATAATAAAAAAAGATGACATATTAGAACGCAGTAAAAAATGTTCCAGGTTTTTGTCTGGATTAATAGAAATGTTTTTCTACATCATGTTATTTCAGCATCAGCTTCTTTTAGACCGTCTACATGATTTTTCCTTCTGTATTACTTCTCAAACTAAGTCATGTCCCACTGTAAACAAAGTAGGTAATGTTTCCACTGTAATATGAATTATTATCCGCAGCTGTACCTGCCCTTCTTACATAAGGCTCTGAAGAACTTACTTCCTTTATCGACTGTAAGCGTGGACTGTAAATGCATACGGGGACGTTCCCTTAGAATAAAGAGCATTTGATTTATTAATGCAAGGAGAAAGTGATCTCCCTCTCTGCCTCGCAGGGTGAAAAGCACAAGTGAGGAACAGCACCAGGTTACCTTGGTGACAGAAAGGAAGAAGTGAGTGTGACAAAAAAAAAAAAGACTTATGATTTTATTGACTGTTACGATTTCAGTTGACCTCACCTCAAACTTCTGTCTGAGCTCCAGGTTGACGTCGTCCATCTCAGGGATGGGAACATTGTAATACTCTCCCTCCTCCTGGTTCAGCAACTTGTACCTGATCGAGACAACAACAAAAAAAGATGGAGAAAAGTGAATCTATATTTTATCTACTTTCCACTGAATATATCATCAATGCATCTCTCCCTCGGTCCACCCACACAGCGATAAAACTTAACATCTCTGCACCACTTCAATCATCTGATTCCACTCCTTTGAGTGTTCGCAGGTCTGCTCCCCGTCAGCAGAGCCAACTAGACTCCATCTCTAATGTACACATCCTCTGGCCACTTGTCTAATGACCTGGAATATACTGCAGACAAACACACACAGTAGGAGAGCTACATTTCTATGCACAGGTATTTCCTGAAGCTCTGTAACTGTGCACAAAGCAGCAGTTCAGTCAGGCTCGGTTTGGGCTCGGTGGCGGCAGGTATGCTAACATGGCCGAGGAGCGTTTATCATTGTGAGACAAATCAGGCAGGCAAAGACAGACAGACGAGGAAATGACGCCGACAGGTGCTGTTTCTCAGACTGAATGGAGTCAGCGGCATGAACGTCTGCGCACAGTGTGGTGCAGTGACACAGTGACGTTGGTTGGTTGTTGGTTGGTGGCCAGTGTAGTATCAAGTTAACACCACGGCAGACTGCAGGAACCACGTCTACTTACTGTTATGTCATTTCTGTTTCTGACTGTAAACGTATTTGTAAAATATATATATATTTTGCAAGTTTAAAGGACCAATTGTTAGCTGTAAAATACCTTTACATAAATGTGAAGAGACTCCTTTACTGAGCTGTATTTATAATATGATACGATCTGGTTGCTCACACAGCCAGATCTGAGCTTGTAGTGTAGATTTTACAATGCAATGAATCCGCAGTACTCGTGTTCATTATCTTTGTTACACCCACTGTCTTTCCTCTGGCCTCTTTTTTGGAAATGATCTGTCTCTCTCTGTGGCACTGACCACAGAGCCAGTGCCTCAGGTATCACACTTTCAGGCGTGAGCACTCACGCCTGAACTTCATCAGTGCGTCAGTGGAGCTGGATATCAACTCCCAGAACCAGTACTCTCACCCATTTGGCCTTTGAGCTGTTTGTTGGCTGCTGTGGTTGTCTTGAGCTTAGTCCTACTGGGAAACTCTGTTTTTGATAGCTCCTTGAAACAGCTCTGTTCAAGGCATCCTTTGTCCTTGCTGGCTAGTTGGTAAAAATGCTTTGTTTAACCAGGCTGGGTAACTTTGGGGAAGCTTTGTACGAGTTCTCTGCCATTTACTTTGTTATTCCTGTTTTCTCTTGTTTTCTTGTTAGTCAGTAAGCTTAGTATTGTTTCGATAGACTAGTGTAACTTCTTATTTTCTAGTTGGTGTGGGGGTTTTGTTTATTATTGTGGCCTTGTAGACTTTTGCAATTTTAGTTTTATTTCTTTTTCTTTTTAAATGTTATTCATTATTCCAGCAGCCTTCTCTTTTAATTTTGGTTCAATTTTTGAAGGTTTTGTGTAAAGTTGTTACTCCCTGTGTTCTCCTTGACATATTATATAGGCTGTAACAATCTTAGTCAGGATGTTTACACCACAGAGGTTTGCACAAACTCACTGATCACTCATGTTGCTGGACATTTGTAAGAAAGTGAACAAAATGTTTTATTTTAAGATATGATAAGAACCGCTATAAGTGGATATGTTTTCTCATATTCTGCTTTGAATTGTTTGTTATTCTTTGCTTTATTTAATAGTCTAACATATATTGTTCTTCCTCAGCATCCTATATTTAAAAAAAAAAAGTTTACATTTACTCTTGAAAAAGAGATCTCAATACCTGATAAAGGTCATAAACCCAGAGTATCTCACTGTATATACTACCAGAACATTAAAGGACGATTAGTTTAATCACTCATCAGTTTCAGCAATACTGGTAGTGACACTGGTACAACACTTTGCATGCAGTGTACTGTGCGTGACTATTTTACATGCAAAACATGTTATACTGCGCAGTATAAAAGCAGTCTGTAATGTCAGTCTAATTTCTTTACTGGCTGGTTGGGACAACTTCTTGATAGCAGCTGATGTTTTGGAGAATGTGAACCGTTCACCCTCTTAAGTGAAAGGGACTAAAAAGACAACCTACCATCCGCAGTTGGGAGCTTTGATGAGCTCAGACACTCCAAACGACATGGAGCCCATGAAGTCGTTACGGGTGGTTCGGTCCCAATCCCACACCTCAATGGACAGACGGCGGTCCTTATCTGATGCTTTGAGCTTACTGAATAACACACACACACACACACACACACACACACACACACACACACACACACACACACAGGAGGAAAAAGTGACATGTAAGGACAAGAGACCAAGAGAGAAAATTGAGTCCTTAAAACGTCTTCATTAGATCTACTTTCATTTTGCAACCTTGTATCGTAAAGTGATCATTAACTCACAAGCTGAAGGACTCGTTCCAGCAGGGGTTGAGAGAGGAACGGATGGTTCTGGTCTTCTGTTTGGTCTCGTTCTTCGGGTCGGGGATGAGCTTGAGTTTAACATATGGATCTGATAGACCATTTGGATCCATAGGAATCAGGTTCCTGGCTTCACCCACTAAAAGATGGAAGAGAAGACAGGGAGAGAAAGTGTAACTGTGTGTTTGTGTGTTTGAGCCATGAGTCAAACTCTTCAGAACTTCATGACTCCACACTGATTCAGGGCTTCAAATGCACAGGGATGGGGCAGTGAGTCACTGCAGGTCACTCAGAGGCCTGACGGCAAACAGAAAAGATATGAGTTTCAGTCCAGGCAGAATTACCTCTCTGTACTATACATGTGTGGATTACATCACACAAGTTACAGATCACAATGTGTCCGTGTAGCATTGCGGATTTGGCTGGTGAGATTTGTAGTCTCATTTAATTCTTCAAACATACTTTATTTGGGTAAAGTTCAGAGTTAACTGCTTGTGCTTTGTGGCAACTGACAATTTTGGCTTGTAGGAAAAAAAATGTCATGTTTCTTAGGTTTCTAAGTAAGGCATTGAAAAGGTTTGACAGTTTGGCTCGTGCGCTATGACTCTTTGTGTTAAGATCAGACTGTCATGCATCTTTCTGTAGAATTTTGGTCTGTTTTCTTCCTTTTTAATGTATTTTATTCAGGTTTAGTGTTTCCTGCTTTTATTTTGAAGTTAACTCCTCGTGTGTCTTGTCTCGATTTACCGCCTGCCTTTGTGATTGTCTGCCTTTAGTATTGTACCATATAGATCTAGGCATAGAGAGATGGATTGATGGTCAGCAGAGGTGGGACCAAGCCATTGTTTCGCCATATGTGACCTAAGGGAAGTGAGCAGGCGCTGGAGACAGGGCCAGGCAAAACAACCAATCGGCCCGAAAGTCCTGTAACATACATAGATCTCAGTGTTTCTGTCCTCAGTGACTCAGCTAATGGCTCATCAAATCAGACACCACATACGCTGACAGCAGGTGCTTTGAAGCAAAACATATTGTCAAAATTCACTTGTGAAACTGCACCAACTGGTTTATAACACTGGCGGGTGTTAGGGCGCATGCAAACAACTGTAAAATAATACTTGTACTAAAAGACTGTCTCACAAGTGCTGTCGTAAAATAAGACGAGTGATGATTAAATTACACTCTTCTTGCTCATAGTGCTCTCTCTCTCCTTCATGGTCAGGCCACAGGTGAGCAGATAATGTGAGGGACAAGTGATGTTGCTCTGTGTGATAACTGACAAATGGAAAAAAGGAGTGTTGTTACATAGCAACAGGAGGAGAGGGGACGGGGGGACGGGGTGGCATGAGCATGCCATTTTCACCATGGCGACAGCATCTACTGTAAGTGGCCAATGGGCCGACTCCAGCACTGTCCCACTTAGCAACATCACATGAACACACAAATAAATGTAATTATTTAAATGACAACTGAAGAGAAAAGAAAGAACGTGAAAACACAACAAAACTATAATGGACAAAGAGCAGAAACCAGATCACAATGAATCCTCTAAAAGCGTGTTTATCAGTTGCAACCTTCCCACTCTGCATATTTTAAAGCAATCACACACAGAGAGGTGAAAGGAGAAAGAAAAAGCTGTAATGTGAATGTTTCAGGGAGTCAGTGTGAACTTTCACACAAGGACCCGTTCGCTTGAGATTCTTCATTAAAACAGTGGTAATGTATTTCCGCTACCAACCATAAATATCCCACGACTGAATACAAAGCAACCAAGAGAAAGGAAGTTTAATTTGCAGTTCATTCAGGTCTGTGTTTGTGAGATTTAATCAGATTTTGATATTTAGCTGATGTTCATGTGTGAGAGTAAGATAAGTAAGAAAATGGTTTTAAGGGATAAAAAGTTCTGAATTATGAAAAAAATTCGCAAGCAGAATAAAAACAATGATGGAATAGAAACAAAGACAAATCAAGAGGACTAGTGGATTCATCGATTAGTCAAACAATAGAAAATTGTAAGGGAAAAATACCCCAAATCTATTTTTCACCATTTTTCATATACGAGTGTTTGCTGGATTTATCAGTTTTCTATATTAGAGTGATTTTATTTTTATTTTTGGACTTTATTTGGGGGTTTACATTCATTTTACAGACCAAAAGGTTCATCGAATCCAATATCAAAATTGTAAATAATTATTAGTTGCTGTCCTACATTGGATTTTCTATTTTGGTCATTTTTCCTAGGTTGGTGGGAATTACTTTATTAAACACTGTCCCAAAAAGAATAAATGGTGACAAATAAGCTCTAAATCTCCATCTTCATCACTGAGTGAAGAGAGAAGCTAGAAGGAGACAAAAGAGATGAAAAACATGTATTTACGCAGAAACATGAATTAAAATGTTAGCAGTATGCTTTAAATTTAATTATAATATATAAAAAAATAATTTCACATTTAAATAATGTCATGAAGTTAAAAAAAACATGAAGGACAATGAAGTGGTAATATTGTAATATTTCTTGTCAACTTCACATTTTGTCATGCTCCTCCCCTGGCATGCAGTAGAGGGCAGTGTCTCACTCACTGAGTTGTGTATCTGACAGAAGAAGCCAGAGTCAGAAGCTTTTACCTTGTTCGTGAATGTGTTGCTTCAACCTCATTGTTCACTCCTTATCCAATACAATATCTCAGCTACAGTAATCTCTCTCTCTCTCTGTGTCTCTCGCTCGCCCACAAGGCTACACACACACATACACACACCCACACACAGACACACAGACACACACATACATGAAAAATAAAGTAAGAGGAGCAGAAGGAAAATCTCAGCGGCCCACGTTCTCATGTAAATCCTCCCCTCCGCTGGCTGTGGCAGCGTAAAAGGCATCAGTCACTTCCATGGCAACGCTGGCGCCATACAATGCCAAAGCAACATCAACACGCCTGTAAACACACTAATGAGGCTAACATGCACACAGATAAACAAACAGACGACGATGGATAGTGTGTGTGCAAGTTACAGACATAGTTCATGTTTTTGTGCTTGTCTCTCTCTCTCTCTCTCGCTCTCTCTCTCTCTCTCTCTCTCTCACACACACACACAATGAAACATCATCAGCAGTGATCAAGGACCATTTCTACTGTCTGTGGTTGCTTAGATACAACAAGAGCTGCTTTCCTTCTGTATCCTCCTCTTGCTCCTTATGGTGAAGTTACCAATAAAATTAGATGTTAGTGTATGTGTTTTGTCTCTTTTGATGTACAACACACACAACAGATGCAGATGTGCATTATGTGGTAACTCGAGACTTCACTAATCCACTATCACTGAAACAAGCCTGCTGTGTTCATCACGCAAAAAGCAAAACTACCAGCATCCATCTACTCCGCACTGAGGGACACAGGAGTGAAATGTTCTGCCTTTTTACACTAAAACACAATAAGAAAGTGCACTGGCACTTAGATGAAACTTTTAAAGCCTGGATCCTTTGTTGTTTGGAGATAATGAATGACAAAGTTCAAGTTCTTTCTTCTCCAAAATGCTTATTTATTGTCTTGTATCTCAGATAATTTCTCTAAAGTGCCAAGTATTATTTCCCCGCACTTAATGCTTCCAGAACAACTGAAGACAATAAGGCTGAGCGAGAACTTGCTTGCAAAGACTGTTAACCATTTCCTGTGATTTATTTTAATGATATTCTTTGGAAACACCAAAAAGAAGAGGAAACACACATCCGTGTTCACAGTATCTCCTGTATCTGAGCTGAATGTCTGCTTAGTAAAAAAAATATGCCACAGCTAAAAATGACATATAATTTGGATCCCGGGGCGGGTGCGTGCAGGGGCTGCAGTGGGCCGACAGAGTAATCTCCCAAAAAAGGCTTTGAAATTCAAATGTGTTGTTGCATAACAATGCCATGTGCAACCAATGAATGCCTGATAATCTGAAGGGGAAAGCTGCACGGCCAAACGGGAGCTGCATGGATCCCTGCAGTGCACTGTCAGGGATCTGAATGTAGACGTCTCACACACACACACACACACACACACACACACACACACACACACACACACACACACACACACACACACACACACACACACACACACACACACACACACACACACACAGTGGAGGGAGAAAACGATATTACGGTTTCTATTTGTGGTTGTGGTCGTTTGAAGAAAGTGCAATAATAAAATCCAACAAAGGCCTGGCTTAAGAAGGAAATATTCACTGATACTAAGTGAGACATGAGTGGTGCTTTAGTACTTTGTAAATTTCCACCCACACTCCCTTCATTCAAGATTCATTGAGCAAATATCTAGGTGAATTATTGACTGTAGGATAATGACTATACAAACACAATTGTTGTTTTATGCAGAAATTGACAGTTTAAGTGTTTCTAAATGTATTTGTCAGCAATTGACTGTTTCCTAACCCTCCCCCAAACAAATAATTAAATAAATCAATTACTAAATACTTAATTAAATATTATTAAATATAATATTTCATATTCATATAAATATGGATATATAATTACTGCATGAAATTGTTTTATATCATTCAATATCTATTCATACTGTTATAGTTGTTGACACAATCAAATTCTTCAGAGATTTTAAATTTTTTGGCTTAAAACTATATATATATATATATATATATATATATATATATATATATATATATATATATATAATTAAGCCTTTATGTGTACAACAGGCCTGATGGTGTAATCAGTTGTTGTCAGTTGAGGAGAGAAATAAAAAGTTCTTGTTCAACTGTGCTTCAAACCTGAGGCGATGATGTCAGCAGTGGGAAATTTCATCCTGAGTCAACCGCTGTGTGCTCACTTTGTCCCGGTCCTCAGATGCCCTGTGAGTGTGTATGTGTGTGTGCATGTGGTCAGATTATGGAGGGTCGTTTGCATGTTTGTCTTTTCTTAAAGCTCCAGAATAAACCTCTGCTCATGCCCGCAGGTTGTCTATGTCACTTTTGCTAAAAGAGACGTTGATCAAGAAGAGGAGTAAAGAGAAGGATGAAGGAGGTAATTAGCGGGGTAAAAAGAACAAACGAGGTAGAGGAAGATGATAAGAGACAGAGGATGTAGTAGAAGAAGAAGAAGAAGAAGAAGGACATTAGAGCCAAAGGGGAAAGGACCATTCACCCAACTGGTTTCAGGTGGTAGAAAAAGAGAGGGCGATATAAAAAAGGACAGATGTTGATGTCTTATTGAGGAAGAAAAGGAAGGAAGACGAGTGAATGGACAGGATCACAGCAGTTATGGAAGGAAAACAGATGACAAGAGGCAGGGAGGAAGACATGCTACGGTCTCAGAGGAACAGGTAGAAGAAGATAACAGGAAATGTCAATATAGGAAGAAGGGATGGAGAGGAGAGATAAAGGGAAGAAAAGAGAGGAGAGGGGTTAAAGAAAGGGAGAAAGGGAGAGAGATAGAGAGAGAGAGAGAGAGAGAGAGAGAGAGACCGGGATATGTGTCTGTTTTCTTGGCTGGAAAGATTTAATCAAGTTCACATCGGTGCGGTGAACCACAAAGCTCCGCCACTTGTCTGTGGGAGCCGGAGGGGAGTCGGAGAACAAGCTGAGGCTTCACTGTTCAGACCGCTGCCATTTGAGAGGAGGAAAAAACAAAACAAAACACTACGGAACATACACTTCCTCTGCCGGCTAAGCCTCCTGCGCTGTTCTCGGTATTGCTCTTTATCTTCTTTTCTCTGTCAATCACAGTCCATGCTTTGTCTCAACTGGTGCTTTACCATGACTGAAGTTTACGTCTGATTTTCTATCCTTTTAATTTAATCTGTATACTTAAAAGCACAATGAGTAGGATTTAAAAAAAAAAAACAACGTATCATGTAAAAAATAATACCTCTCAATCATCACTTAAGACCCACTAAATTGTGTGGCGGCTACCTGTATATCTCTTTCCTTGTCATTTTGCTGTGTTCAGGAAGTTTCTGGCTATCATCTTCTATGAAAAGGCAGCGACTAGGTGCCAGATCATAAGCACGAGACCAAGAGGAAGCTATGAAAATTAAGCTATGAAAAAATGCAAATATAGCGACGCAAAATGCCAAGCGGACGAAGCTCGGTCCACAACGAGAGGTTATCTGGAGTGGGCTTTCTCCCGCTGGCGACGAGCAACTTTAGCATCAAATTCTACTTATTATGCCTATAAAGTTACACTAGTCAATATTTTTATATTCCCAATAGTACTGTGTGTAATGCGACTCCCTCAGCTCTACCGAGCATTTTAGCATCTTTCAGCTCATTGTTTTGGTTTTCTGACCTACAAAGTTGCTGTTTTGATTCAATCTCACCACGTTTGTCAAGATCATTTCAAACAGCAGGCAGATGTTGTCAGTGGAAAAAATGTAAATCTCTGTACAATACCAAAAAATAGGCAACAAAGTTGGCAACAAGCTGGTGAACATAGTGGCAGCTTAAGAGCCAGATATTTCTCTAATGTTTGTTCCAAATTAGCCCTGACATATTCAGCTGGCCTGTTACATGAAACCAATGTGACATCAGAACCGCACAGCTGCGCACAGTCGCAAGACAGAAATGAAACGTAGCGTGGTGTGGTGCTACTTTTCATCCTGTAGATAAAAATACAGCAAGCTGCACTATATGTGACCTCTTCAAAATTTAAATATAACTTAAAAGTTATAAGGAGGAATGTCATGTAATCATGAATAGAATTCAAACCCTTAGTTCACCCTTAATGGTCCAAATATGTTTTATTAATTGTGCTCATACTTGCTTGTGTTTTCAATGGCCGGTATGTGGCATGTGATTTGCCTTGGAGTGTAATGATCTTTTTTCTTTCTCCAAATTACCATTATCTTCAAAAATCACATACCCATTATAAAACTTTGGTGTCGCCCATCCCTACTGCAGAGCTCAGTGTTGTACGCTCTTTGTAGTTGACACAGTGTGAAGCAACACTTTCATAAACACTGGAATGCTGCTGGGTGTTTTGGTGTATGTACGCATGGAAATCAAGGACAACACGAGAGCACACATCAATCTAACATCTTAGAAATCGTCTCTCCGTGAATGTGAGCCAGTTCAGTTTCAGCCGTGTCCATTCAGCCTCATCCGAAAGGACTGAGGTAACCATGTCAACGAGACCACCGCTGTCATATTCTGCCTCGTTTACGCGTTCTCGCTAGCGGTTTGTCATTAAAAAGAAAACAGTAATATCAAACAGAAAAGCAGAGCGAACAAATGCTGTAAGCTGACTGTGAGATTCCTTTCTTCAACAACAAACATATTTCTATGAAAGCAATATATTTCCAAGTCAATCACATCTGCCAGTCTAACCCTGCTGTAGGCGGAGGTTATTCCTGTTTGATCCCCACTGAGTTAAAAACACTTTATTGGCCTCAGCACTCATAATGCTCCCTGACCACCATTGTCTCACCGTGTTCGTGTGTTTGTGTGTGTGAGACAGAGAAGTGACCCAGCAGTCATTTCTCTCCCTGCCAGAAGGGGGTTTAACACCGGAGAGTTGTCCACTCCAGGTGCTGCTGTTGACTGACAGGATAATTTGGAGGTGTTGAAGATACACACACGCACACGCACACGCACACGCACACGCACACACACACACACACACACACACACACACACACACACACACACACGGGACACGCAGGTTATGGAGGCTGCAATGACTTCCATTTGTTCATGCTGATGCAAGCTATATTGTTTTTAAAAGTTCTCTGGAGGGTTTTTTATGTTCTTGTGAAGTTACAGTTTCAGTTTGAAGTTGAAGTTGGTAAGTTATTAAATTGAAATTAAATTTGATTTACTGTGGTTTCAGGAGAAAACTTCTGGAATCACATGATGCTTAATTCCCTTAAAAAACAACAACATTAAAACAGATGCTTCTGTTATCATAATTTTGTAAGAGCAATAAAGTCAGAGGGGTCACACGATCTTCAGTTCTGAGAGCTGCCACTACCCAAAAATCCCCTCACAGCCTCGCGCTGGTCCCGGGGATTTGGTTGATTTGAAAATGAAAGCTGGATTAGCTCAAAAAGTGACATCCGGTGCAGTTTTAGTCAGTTGACAGAGAAAAGTTCCTCAGCCTCCTCTCAGTGCCCCTGAGTGAATGAGTTCGTGACCACTTAAAGCAAACGTCTGGCTACAGTTCAGTTTTTTCCGTATAGTTCATTAACACAAGTCTTCGGAGTTATAAATATTACTATAGCGATTTCTTTCAGTTGTCTGAAAATCAACCACTCACACTCACACATGAGGGGAACCTCTTGCTCACATCACTCCGAGACTGAGCCTGAGCTGAGCTAAAGTACCGCACAACACAAAACTACATGCTGGTAAAGAACGAGACCGACCTGTGACGTGTAGCCGGTCCAAGCTGACCTCGATCTTGAGGAAGAGGCGACCCCGACGCTCTGTGTGGTCCGTCCCACACAGGCTTGGCACGTTGACCACACACTGGTTGTGCACGTTCATGTCGCAGGCTGGAAAGAGACAGAATGTAGAGGTGTGTTGAGTTCATCTGTAAGGGACTTTTTTTAGGATCTCGTCAGAACAGAGAAAAGCACCTCTTTCTATTCCTCCATGCATTTGAGGGTGAATTATGTCTATAAAAGGGAGGATGAGTGAGTGTTAGATTGCACGTTACGCTGAATTTAAACTTTTTAAATGCAATTTGTGATGCACTTTTTGCATGGAAAAAGCTCTGCCTTTGGTAGAAAATGTGCAAAAGTAGTTGGTGTTGTGTGACGGAGAGGGAAAAGAAACTTTAATTAATGGTATTATTCTACAGAGATCTAAATGACAGCAGACAAAGAGTGAGCACAGGAAAACATTTTACAAGGAGCTTTGCCTTGAATTACAAAAAAAATAATGAATAAAAGATGAATACAATTAATGAAAACATGTTCTTAGAATATTTTAAAACACCAACAAAAAGAGGTCAGGGAGTTCTGGTTTTGTGCTCAGTAAACCTGAACATAAACCTAATGATTAATTAATTCAATTTGCACTTTCATCTGCATACACCTGGGCCGGATTTATTGTACTACTTTATAATTTCACTTTAAACTTTGGAGTAAAGAGGTTTAGAGTGCCTGCCAAGTGATCACATGATTAATTATATGTAAATAGCTAATCAGATGCAAGGATTCATTAATTAAAAAAACTAACTAAAAATCATTTTCCATTTTGTTTGTGGTATCTTATTCTGCAAACATTTTATCTTCTTTAAAAGTGAACTTTCTCTCTCTGAAATCGTTAATATCTCCACAAGCAATTAACATGTAAAAATAACAGTCTAATTTTCATTTTATTTTTATAATATATAAATAAGGATGTCTGTAATAGAAACAAAAAGAAAACCAAACTGGAGCAAGGAGGAACGTTTGCTGCTGGTAGAGGTGAGACATGAGAGAAACATATAACAAGAGGGATTCAGTGCCACAATGACAATAGCAGGCGATGACGATAGTGATCGCAAACAAAATCAATTTCAGCTTTATTCTTGTCGTTTGGAACCTTGAGGAATACAGAAACAAAACAAATGTGGGTTTTGCAGCTACAAAATAATAAATCATACATGTTGCTTCAGATAACTTATTATTCATCGTGAGTCAGTCAATTTAAAACAGGTGTGTTCTCGCCGCTGTTTCTGGACCGCAGCAATGTAAGACCTACTCTTTTCAACTTGAGCTTCGTGACTTAGGAATAACAGATTTTTACTTCCAAAATGTCACGTTTAGCAGTTTGAAAAAGATCTTGAACGTTTTTAAAGCACTGGGTCTGAGTCTGTTACTCAGTCCCAGTGCTCACTGATTGTTTTCCTTTTGGACCCACAAACAGATACACAAAAGGCTGCAGACCAAATGTGGCCAAGGATTTGTTTTGGAGATGTTTCAATGCAAAAATGTCAAATTGAAATGAGTGAAGGTAGTAATTAAAAGAGCCACTGCTTTTCCTCAAAGGAGACATCAATAAGTAATCACCACATTAACTTAGAAATGATATAATCACTGTGAGCAGATGAGATCATCACCATTCAGTGGACTAGCAGCTTCCACTAACACACACACACACTTCTACAAAGCCGAACAGATGAGAGACCAGAGGGGAGACAGAGAGAGCGTTAGTTCTCCTCTTCCCTTTCATTTCCTCCCAACTGTCTCTCAACCTCCTCCTTTCCTCCTCTCTCTACTTTCTGTACTCCTCCCTCTTTCTGTCCTCTTCCATCCATTTCTCCTGCTCTCTCCCCCTTTTCTCCCTCACCAGGCAAGCTTGTCAGGCTGACATGCTGGGAGGAGACAAGGACGGACGAGAGATTGGGAAGCAGCTCGTAATTGCGATGGCCTCCCCGTATCAATTTGCTCTGGTGTGCTCCCATTACCATCTGCGACGAGGCCGCCACCAGAGACCCACAGATGGATGGACAGAGTAAGAGGAGGGGAGAGGGAGGGTGATGGATGGACATAACGTGGAGTCAGGAATGGACAAAGGAGGTAAGGTGAGGGATACAAAGGTGGAGAGACTAAATGTAAAAGGAAATGTAAAAATAGGATGGAGAGAAAAAGAGGTGAAAGGAAGTGAGGGCCAACAGAGAAAATAATTGGGAAATGAAAAAGAAGAAATGGGGGGTATTAAAATAAGTGCAGGATGGGGGTCATACATGCAAAGAAAGAAGAGAAGAGTTGATCGAGGAGTGTGGGTGGAAAGAATGGGAGCGCAGAGAGGACTCAGCAGGGCAGGACAGTGAATTCTGTCTGGGCTGCAGATGTGGCTGAGAGTAGTTCAGTACCAGTCTATTCCCATCTGTTCTCATTAGGGACGACCAGCGCAGCACATTTGACACAGGTGCACACACACACACACACACACACACACACACACACACACACACACACACACACACACACACACACATATGCACATGCACGTAGACAGGGTGTGTACTCACTGTCACATTTCATCCCTTGGTGGATGAGTCCGTACAGCAGTGAACCACAGTGGTCACAGAAGGTGGGACTGCCGTATGTGTGGATCTTGAACTTGTGCTTGCTTCTGGGGTCCTGGGCAACAAATAGAGAGATGGGAAAACCATAAAATAGTATTAAATGCAGATTGTTTAAGAGAGGGGAACCGTCAGGGCCCTCAAGACCCTCAGAGAGAACCTAAGATATTCTAAATTATAACATTAAAAAAGCCATCAGCTCTTTTATCATTTTATCAATTCAAATCAACATCTATAAACCAGATGTTTCAGAGGAAATGTCTATTCAGTTTGTGTTGTGATGTGAATGGTTAAATGAATAATCCCTTTGGTGGACGTATCAGAGTTTTGGAACCGCAGCGTCGAGGTCCCGCTCACACACCCACTCGAGTTAATCACGAGCCAAGCAAGGCAACAGCTTGTTTGAGTGAGCCGCCTAGCTGCTACGTTAGCTCAACGGTAGCTCTTTGGCTAGAAAGACACACCAATAGCCACAATATCTCTACGTTTACATTTATGATCAAATCAACACAGATTCGTGACGCTTATGGAAAGTGACATCTCCTCTCTCGTACAATTCCCGAGCCTCTGGCTCCACGACTTCACTCAGACTAGCTGTCAATCATGACGCCTCACCCCCTTTTTTATGGCAGCAGTTACTATTTAAAATCAATTCTTCTCCGACCAATGAACACTTGAACATACATCAGCGTGGACGGGGCGGGATTAATGACATGTACTGCAGCCTGCCACCAGGGAGTGATCAAGGTATTTTTGACTTACAAGCCAGTCTTCACAGCACAATTCAATAAGAGACTAATTTCAAACAACAGTAAAATTGACCAATCATATCTTCACTCTAAGTTGCTGGACTTTGTTATCGCTAACTTTATGACAAGTTCAGTCCACCGTGGGGAACAGAATCACAAGCTTGTGGAAGAAAACATAAAAACTAGCTAACGCTAGCTAGCTTGTTTCTAAATAACGTTACCGCTGGTTATGAGGATATCGTTGCAGATTTATTATCCATGCTGTTTTCAAGATTACCTTTGAATCAAAAGTTGGAGCAAAGGAAGACTTACACCAGAGCTTAATTTGGTTCTGGCTTTTGAGAGACATTTCAACTAATTGCTTACTGTTTGATGGACATTCTGGTTTAAGAAGTTTTCAAGTAATGCGATCATCAAAGGGTGATATTTTTAAAATATAATAGGCCTGTTTTATTAACTGGTTTTGTACATAAAGGTTTATGTGGGAAAACAGACATCTCAATGACCCAAATAAACCATAAAATATATCTAATAAAATCTAATTAGAATCTAATAAAACTGTTTATGAACAGTATTGCTCGTGGTGGTGTCTCTAATGCTTGCTTGGCTGTGTGCGCGCTGTCATGATGTATCAGATTTACATGAGATGTTGGTGGTTTTGTGTGGTTGGAGGGTTAGCTGTCATGTGGTTTGCGCCCCAGCCCGTTGTCACTATACTCCACTGAAGTGCACACACAGCTTGTGTGGGGATGCTGTAGGATAAGGAGGATTTGCATTTTGCTTAAGAAATGATTTGTTTTTTGTTTTGGTGATACCTCTATACTCTCTTCATTCTCTTTGCTCGTTGCATTGCTAAGGCAGGACTTCAGTCTTCATTTTTGTTTCAGAGCTGGAATTGTCATAAGTACCTTTTGCAGTATTGTAAGAGAGGACACATTAAGCGAGGCTGGTAGTTTTCTTTTTTCTCTATGAGGGAAGGGAGGTCAGAGGGCCAAGGTTTAAGAGTAACTAAAACATATCTTTGTTGTCATTTTTAGAAAGAACAGATGAGCCTGCAGGGAATTTCTGTAGTTTTGCAGGTTTTTTGGTCATAAGAATGTATTGGACTGAATATTGAAACTGAAATGTTGTCCTGATGTATGTGTAGTGTAACATTATGTGTATCAACTTGGTATTTTCTAGAATAGGTTTTCTGGAGTTTTCCTGGTAAACTCCAGTGTGCTTCTTTTTCCTTTGAACACACCTCGCATTGCGTTGCTCCGAACAACACAAAGTAAAATGAATTCTTCTTCTTGAGGCCACAAAGCCCTCAGATAAACATTCAGAAGGTTAAGAGGAACCTATTTTGGCTCAACTGTAATGTTTTAGGAAAAGAAGGGGCGTTAAATTGCAACATTTCTATGTGAGGGAATAAAAATGGACATCTGTTGATCACTCTACTGCTTAATGTCTCCCTCAGAAATTAATGGAATACATTATTGCAAATAGTTTCCAAATGGAGCAGATTGTTTTGCCTCATTAAGACACATAATAGTATTTCACTTTCATTTCACGTTTGTTGAGTTTTAGTTGTATGATGCATCATATCCACGATATCATCGGTGGACGAGACTTTCGCATCGAGAAACAGAAAGAAAGAAATATCCAGATGGAAAGGAGATGTCATTGCGTGGGTATGTGTAAGGTTTTCGTGTTTTCGTGTTTGGTGTCAGTTCTCTCCATCTTGTCATCCTGGAAGCCTTCCCAGCATCATTTCAGACTTTTCAAGTGTTATTGAGGCACAAATACACACCGTACAGTCATTGTACAGCGCCATATACTGTTTATCTCGGCCTGAACATCTGGCACTGAGGCTGAGTAAATGAGCAAATGGGGATTGATGCTCTGATAGGTTTCCAAGAAACAGAAACTGGATAGGATTATAAAAAATGTAATGCATTCGTTCACACATATCGTCTCATTCAAGTTTAATTTGTTGAAAATCGATTTATAGATTCTCCAGTCAATATTGTGATAACGGAGGTTAGCTAATATCTACAATCACACAACCACAAAACAAACATTGTAATTGTAATTAAAGCCCAACAAATGAGGGTGGATGAACCCCCACCAGCGTCGCCTCCATCACAATGAAATGTGTCAGAATGGCTGCATGTGTAATTATACAGGCCACTGACTGAGTAAGTGGGCACATGTCGTTGAAAAGTGCTTCCCCCCCCCCTCCCCCCCCTCAAGCATACGTGACGACAGAAGAAGACGAAGAAAGCGACGTAGAGGGGAAGTCTGTGAATGAGAGAGGAGGGAGTTGTTGGGCGGTTATGGTGTGATTGGCAGGGAAATGAGTCAGTGATGTGAGGGTCCCTGAAAAGTCTAATTAACATGTACTTAGCTCGACTATTTTTGCTCCTTTCCGACGGCCTTTCCTGAAGGATTTTCTTGAGAAAAACAAAACAAAACAGATGGCTTTGTCGTCTTTCTCCTGGGTTTCCCTCCCAAACCCTTTTCGCCTCCTGACTGCATTCTTTTCAACTTTTCAATTGTGGGAAGTTTGAATTTATCTTAAAAGAGACTTGCTGAGACCAGGGATCTCCCAGATTTCTATTTCTATCAGCCCTCTTCTTTACTCTTCTTTATCTCCTTCTATATGTTTTCTTCCTATTACTCTGTGTCATTGTGTCTCTGTCTGTGCTCTCCTCCTCCAGGGATCCATGGGTGAAATTGAAATAGCAGCGTTTCCACTCACAGTCATCCTGAGTCTTTGACTCAGTGCAGCCAACCGCAGGAAGAGGCCGGGTGTGAAGACATAATTTGCTCAGCACCTTGGGCTCCTGCATGTGTGTGCGTGTTTGCACCCATGCATGCATTTATTCCACCCTTTAGGCAATCTCAGAGCCTTGTGTTGGTGCAAAACCCCAAAAAAGGCCACATGCACGGTACAACCCAAACTGAACAATTGCTGAGACACACAAAATGTTTTCCAAAAAATATCTCTCTCCTTGCTCTCAGAGCCCAGAAAGAGTATGATATACTAAGACAACACAAAGCATAACCTCCAAAATAACAATACAGTTGAACCAAAAGCTCTCTCTGCATAAGCTTCTCTTTCCTGCAGCATTATCTGAATTAAAAAGCCTCTTTATGTTTGCATGGCCCAAAATGTTTCAGGCTCTGCCAAAAGAAGAAAAATAAAAAAACATGTATGAGTGCTCCTCTATAGTTCTACTGTATTTAAATTCAATGGACTTTTGTCCACAAGTACTTTCTTTGTTTTGATTGTGTATCAAACAGAAAAATAATATGCATAATATTTAAATGTGCAAACACTTGAAGAGGCAGCACTCTTGGCAGCTTTCATCGTGGCCCACGCTGCCACAATAAAATCAAGTGAATACACAGTTCTAGACGCTTTTGATTTCTTCCAGCAGAGAAGAAATTTGATAATTTCTTTGACACCATAGAAAATCGTGTTGCATGGTCTCATTATGTACATTGGCCCTTTTACACTTAAACAAATAAATGTTCATAACAGTTTCTTCACACAGAGGTTGTGGCTTAGGGGCCCTTTGGATCCCTGGGCCCGGTAACATCGTTCAGTAATCCCTTCATGGGTAAAATGTCTGTGAGCTGTCGTCTCTGCCAGTTCACTTAGATGCACATGCAAACATGCATGCACACAAGAAGACCACAGAGCTTTCCCTCTAGGTTTGTTTATCCTATGCAGTTTTTTACTGTTGTTGAGGCTACGCCTGTTTTGAGAAGAATGAACACATGACTCACCAATCATCAACAGACAGTGAGTCGTGTAAGATCCAAAACAGGTTAGTCATGGAGCTGAACTCTGGCACACGGATGCAAAACACATCAAATATCTACAAGTGGAGTGCTGCACATTTAAAAAACGACTTGCTAAGTCATGGTTTCAGCCTGTATCTATCAGGTATCCTCTCAGCCATTTAAATGCTGGACGTCATGCTGTGCTGGGGAAAGATGCTGGCGGACAAACCGTCGACACAGACAGACAGAGCTGCTGAGGCGAAACCAGGAGGGAAGTTGGTTCCAGTGAGGCGAGATGATGCTGCTGCTGCTGCCGGATTCCTCCGAGCGTAACGAGGGCCACATCAAGCAGACGAAGGGGAAGAGGTCGATGATGAGAGCGGAGTGACAATGAGTCAAACCGAGGTCTTACTAATTATAGTCAGGCATTGACAGGTGCGTTGCCATTAGAAGTAACATTACCTAGTTACTAATTGGACATTATCGCCATAAGAAGTGATGGGGGGAGCGAAGAGGCTGATGTGACTCATGTTTGGGGTTAATTGGTTAATAGGCTCCAGATCTGCCTTCACTTCTGCTACACAAATGTGTTGATGGCTACAAAGATAAAGTGTAATGTACTTATATAATGTTTCAAAAGCAAAAGCATTTTTCCTTGTTTGATTTGATATGGTTAGGTTGAGAGACCTTACTGTCAAGCATCCTGCCTACTGACGTGTCCCTAAGCAGCACACTGCATTTCTCTAGGGCCGCTGGAAAATAAAAAGAAAGAGGACTTTGCTTACAATAAAATGTGCTTTTACCATCAGTATGTAAGGTGCCCTGTGGAGTTTTCTTGTAAACAAAGAAACGTTACGTTTAAGCTCAGCGTTTCTCACCAAAGTGCATTCTATGTATCCTTGAGAATGTACAGAATGTGTTTCCTTCCAAAACGCCTTTTTTTAAAAAAAAAATATCTTCTACTGTGCATTGTTTACTAAACATTCATGTTTGCAAGCTTGCAGTTTTCTTTTTCACTGCCTTTGCTGGCACGACACTCTTTCTTGTATTACCGCCATCAGCTGCAAATCGATGTAATAGCTTGACACCAGCAGCAAAAAGGTGTATATGTCACTCGGGAGCATACTATAAACAAAAAATACCATTTACACTGGATAATAGTAAATGGTCCCCAGACATCACTGTGATGAATTAAACCTTTCATGAAACATCAACAAACAGAAAAAAACCTAAAACTACAATTAGATTAAAAGACTATCATACTGTGTGTGAGTGTGCGTGTGCGTGTGTGTGTAATGAGGTGCTAGGGGGGAAACAAAGTGAACAACTACTGTTGCTATGGTGATAATGGGTTAGAGAAAATGACGTGATAGATTAAAAGTCAACGGAGAGAAAACAATCAATGGAGAGGAGGAAGAAAAACAGTACAGAGAAAATCACTATGTGGCTTAATGCAATTAAGTGTGTGCACGTTCTTCATGAAAGGCAAACAAACTGCAACTACCAAGGAGACTGTGGAGAAATCTCTACCATATAATGATGAAATGTTCCCTTTCCTTCGGGCTGAAGCTCAGCTGCCTGGCTGAAAGAAAATACCATGCGGGGATGTTTATAGCCAAGAGGATCCCCAGTTATTCTCTCCTACTGTAGTAGTGTGACTCCACAACAACTGTGTGTTGTTGTCAGGCTAGTCCAAACACACGCTGCCGGCAGCCATGCCTGCTCAGGCAACAGTGTGACCTGCCGCGGTGAAGGGCAAACACTGCCTATTGCACTCAATGGATGCTTTAAAAAAGAGTGTGCCCTCATCAGTGTGTGTGTGTGCGTGTGTGTGTGTGTGTGTGTGTGTGTGTGTGTGTGTCTGTCAGTATGAGCCAGAGAAAGGCAGAGAGAGATTTCTGTAGTGTTTGTAAGCAGGTAGAAATTATGGTGTGAAAATAGAGAGACAGTGAAAACAAAATTGAGGCATCTTGAAGGACTGATGGTCAGAACTGAAGAGAAAGAAACGGAAAGGAAGATGGAGAACAGACAGAACAGGAGATGGGTGTCAGAGACGAAGCCCATCACTGTGTGTGTGTGTGTGTGTGTGTGTGTGTCTGTGTGTGTGTGTGTGTCTGTGTGTGTGTGTGCGTGTGCGTGTGCGTGTGCGTGTGTGCGTAGGTGTGTAGGTGGGTGGCATCAAAGCCGTCAGCCAGTCACAGTGGGCCTCACCGAAAAGGCTCATGTCCACAACGTTGAGACCAACTGTCAATTAGACCGAGTGAGGACGGACAGCTTCACCTGCTGGCATCGCTGTGGTTGTGTGATGCTTTTCTGATGGAAAGAAAACATCTCTGGGTGTTTATTCCTTATCTTTAACAACTTAAATAAACTCCAATACAGTTAAGAATTGATATCTGCTGGTTTTGTGTTGGAGGAAAATAGCAACTTCACTGATATGTCACACACAATGGCCTAAAACTGTGTGACTAAACCATAGACTGGATACTTGACTCAAAGATGGCGCCCACTCACTTGCATGCAAATTGCTCATGGAGCGCACAAGCCCAGAACGTTTTCTAGCCTCCAGGTTTCTTCCACGTTGTGCAGCCCACTGTGCATTAGTGGGATAATATCACACAGCAAAGGTTTTACAAATATATAACCTTTATGGATTCAAGATTAACAATACAGAGATATTTCCACTAGATGTGCCGCAGTTCGTTTCCGAAGCGACCCAGGAGCAGCTCTCTGCTCCGCTCCGCTAAAAGCGTGAGTTCACCCCTGAAGCTTTTAGCCGTACGCTGTTAGCAACATGTGCTGAGGTTAGCACAACAAGTCGACTGGTGTGCGAGTCAGTCCCACTGTATGGTGAGCGCAAATGAAACAGCCTGTGGCTTCAACAGCAAGCGAGACAGACGACTTTTGCTGAATATTCGCCGTTGTCACCCAGATGTGCCGGTCATCGGAACAAGAGAACAACCTCCTTAACCCATGCTGCTTTCAAGCAGCCTTTACACTAAAACAGAACGGGATAAAACAAAGTAATTGGTATTTACATTGGCATATAGCCACGGTGGAACTAACTGAAGTGAAACTCCTCCCAATAAACACTATTTACTTTTTTTTCTATGCATTTTGGTATTTTTTATTTCATCGCATAAGATATGTTTTTCAGTTCTACAGACTATCGTGACCCGTAACCTTTTGGATACGTTTTTATACAATACACAAGCTTTTGAAATGTTCTTTCTTTTTACAATTAAAATATTTGATCAAAGTCAACCAAAAGGCTACTTCAGTCCCCAGCAGGAGGATTGTCTTTGACATTTGCACTACTAGAGTATTAGTAAAGATTGTGAAGTCATGTTTATATGAAAGTGTCAAGAAATTGAACTTTTTTCTTTAACTTTTGCTGATATCAATTTAAAATGTATAAAGATTATGAGCACCGAAATGTCTTATTATTCTTCTGAAATAAAGTTGTTGTTTTTTGTTCAGTAAGGAGAGAAATGGGTTTCCGTCATCACTAGTAGCTGATTAGTACTTTTGAAGGGAAAATTATTTATTTTATACTTTTGGCCTTTTTCCAGAAAAAATAAATCATGGCCAGAATGCACCGTTTAAAAATAAATAATCAGGGGTTGGGGAGGTCACATCCTTGTCACCTTTTTCACCTCTGATAAGTTTGCATTTCTGATGATTGCCACACCATAACCCGTCAACAATCTCTTTCACACAATCACAAACACACATGCACGTACACACTATTCAAATAGAGACACTGACAGCCATCTTAGTCCCTGGGTGGAAAGATTGACTTCAAAAGATCAATCTCATCACTTGTTGGAACTAATCTGTCTTCTGACGCTGATGAAAACACTAATGAAGCTGTGCCTCAGTGGAAAAGAGAAGAAGACAGAGGACAGTGGGCAGATGAACTGACAGCAGAAAAACAGACACATACACAATGAATGTGAGGGCAAGACTAACAGAAAAAAGCTTTTCAAAGGACAAAGAAAGAATTAAAACCACCACATTGAGCTGACATTTCACACACCAGAGGAGATTTAAAATGACAACTATAACTGGGTGTGTTGTCTTTAGGATTGTCTCTGTCTTCACAACTGTGGCTGTAAAGGGAGAAACTGGCCCCTGTATTGACTATCCATCACTGATTTAATTAGTGGAACGGCATCTCTCTTTCTCCACCTGCAGCAGCCTGTCAGTGTTTAGTGGTCCATCATGTTCAGACTTTCTCACTGTGGCCTCATTATGTACAAGGCCGATTTATAGCCTGTAAATCAGGCTGCCAACGCAAGCGGTTAACTGATGTTGTGTTTAAGTTCACAGATGTTACATAGTGTGTGCGTGTGTGTGTGTGTGTGTGTGTGTGTGTGTGTGTGTGTGTGTGTGTGCATGTGTGCCTGTTCTCTTGGCAGTAAATGCATTGTCTTGTGTATCTGCCATTTGTTGTGTGCCTCCTCTGGTTGTACGCCTTTCTAGTCTTGTTAGAGAATTAAACATCAAAAGGCATTAGGATATCAAACACAGCACTCGCTACATGCATATATGCGCACACACACACACACACAGAAATACATGCAAACACACAGGATATGTATGAGCTCATTAGTGAGAAATGGTACAGAGAGCAATGTCAGCAATCTCCAAGTGAGCCCACTGGATTAAGGGATACAGTGATTTTTGATGATGAGATGTGGAGTTGATTATGGAGATGATGCCGTGTGTACCACTTAGCTGAGATATGGCTGTATTAGACAGTATTATCCATCAGTTACAATCTAATCTACAAGCTTTAGTATCATAGAGAAACACGCTATTGGTGGAAGAAGTACTCAGATTTTTTTACTTTATAAAAATACCCCAATTACAAGTAAAAGTCATGCATTTAAAATCCTACTTAAGTACTACTTACTTATTATCAGCAAAACGCACCGATTGCAATTTTCTTGGCCGATTCCGATTTCCAAGCCACTGGTTACTTAATTATGCAAAGTATTTTATATTCTCATCATATCTGACTAAAATGGAAGGAGTCTCCATGTCTGTCCTTCGATCCGATCGACTTCCCACATGGCGGGTATATTGTTGTTGACCAAAAGAAGTGTAGTGTTGAGTGCGACCTCTAGAGCTTGAGATCTACGAGACATATTTATTACTAGTGGGTTATGTAACATTCACAATGTGCATTAAGAGGGGACCCCTTTTAAAGGTTACACTGCCGAGCAGCATGCTGCTCACAGCTCACAATAGTATTTAATTCAACCATCATTTTAACTCGGAAATTATTGCAGTATAGTCTTCATTAACAATATAGCAGAGTAAAAAAAATTCTCAACCATAAAAATCATAGGCACCAAGAAACACAAATAAGAAACTTAATATCAAGTAAAGCAATTATAATTTAAGGCAAATTAATCAACAGGAAGTGAAATGAGCTGACATTTTAATTGTGTTGTTACGTTTTGCACCCAAATGACACGTATACTCAAGCATCGCTACGCAACAATGCCATGGTGGGTGTATTGCTCAGGACCCAAGGGATCGCAGTGAGGAGTTGTTTGGATTAGCGGTTCTCGAGAAAGCTGCAAGCAGCCACACAGGAGGCCAGACAATCAGCCCGTTGCAAACAGTCGTGTTGTCAGCGGTCACTGCACTAGGGTTCTTTTTGGATAAATGTAGCTACTTTCCACCTCTGACACACACATGGTAGACACAGGTGTTGGTCCGTTAATCCATCCCTGTCGCGCTCTGATTAATAGCAGAGGCGAGATCCTGTGTTCAGATGCATTCGCACAGAACACCACACACCCTTTCATCGCAACCCAACTTTCATCATCAAACACAGCATTTAATTAGACTGACTGGGATATGGGGCCGGCTTTTATATGCACGTTGTGTGTGAATGTGTGTGGGCCTCTCTCTGACGTGTGCTGCAGCTAAGCCTTTGTTGCTGTATTCACACAGAGGCCAAGCGGGGCTTTCAACCTGCGAAAGCACCGTCTCTTCCTGGGTGCCCCGCCATCTGACTGGAGGTCTCTGTGGCTGCAGTTGTCAGGCTCCATTAGGCGACACCGGTGGCAAATAGCTTCATCTCCACTCGGTGATAATTGAGCTGAATGGCTGCGAGAGAGGCTGACCTGTTCGGAGGATAGTTGACTTTGTCGAGAGGTAGTGGAGAATCCCACTTAGTGGAATAGGAATCCAGGCTTACCACTGTGCTTATACCATAAATAAAGCAAAAAAGACTGCATACAGCATGCAAACACATGCAGCTGTTACACCTATCTGATATAAACATACATAAGTGCATATAAACATTAAGCTTCAGAAAAACTGAGCAGGTGGCAGTTTGAAAACTTACAGTTTTAAATTACACGGCGTTATCCTACTTAATTAGACAGGTGCTCTGCTCTTTGTGCTTGTTTATCAATGAAAAGTTCAACATTGAGTGCATTAAATTATACTGAGCTGCGACTTTACTTTAGTATATTTGCTGTAGATTTACAGACAGTAGTACATATTGTAAATGACTGCGTTCCTGTGAAAACAATGTACCTCCAACTTTTCAGCTTTGTGGCAATGCTTTCTTTTAATAGTTTATCTATTTTAAGAGAGTAACTTTCTTAACTTTTCTTAGTTTATCAACAAAAAAAATAAAAGTGCCAAAAATCTGAGATTTTTCATTCAACAAGTCCTCAGAATGAAACAACAAAATATATATTTGCTGCATGCCCTGCTGAATGACACATAAGCGTTTTCTGATTTGATCACATCATCAGGAAGACATGATATTCTATCGTTCTCAAAAATACAAGCGTTGACTGATCCTACACTTCTGTTGTTAGGTCTGATTAGGTGGAGGAACAAAACCAATTTGGTTAGGATGAGGAAAAGATCATGGATTGGGTTCAAATTACCACTTAGTTATGGTTAGGGGAGTTTCGTCATCATGGTTACAATAATAACTGAGTAGTTATGGTCAGGGAATGTCCATGGGCATGGTTAAAGAAACCAATGCTGACCCAAGGAAACAGGAAACCTGTTAATGTCCAACGTTTTGTTGACCAGTCCATCCACCTCGACCTCCTCCGTCTGCAGAATTTGTGGCTCCGAAATAACGTCAGCCGACTTCTTCGTTCACGACCGACAAGAGTCATAATTCATATGGCCACGAGAGGACTTCACTTGAACGTAAACAAAATTTGTGAGTGTACGCTGAGATGTCGGATACTTGTTTTTCTTTCCCTTTTCATTGGAAAGTGAGGAAATCTAATACATTGCACATGGCAAAAAGAAAATCCTGTTTTCATTACAGTAAGCAGTATGGGGGGCTTCACTGGCCTAACGGCTTGTGACCAGAAGGTTACCAGTTCCATCTGGACCGGCAGAATAAATCTGGTGGGATGGAGAAAGCTGAAGAGCAGCCTCATATGGTGCCTTAGAGCCAGGCCCTTAACCCCATAACCCCGACCTGCTGGAGCTGCTCAGTGACCGTATGAATAGACTCTGGTCATACTAGGAAAAAGAGAAAATTGCTCTCAGTGAAGTTTTCATAAATACGTGCAAAACAATTTAAAATACTGAACCGATTACGGAAGAGATAACAAATGTGTCTGTATGTCTCAGCAATTTTGTCTGTTATCAGAGCCTAAAACATTAAATAAATTACTAAATAATTTGCCAAATTGTATAGTTAGTTAACGGAACAAAAACACCACAATGTGCATAAAAATAGACAAAAACAAGACGATCTTTAGCGAGCAGGTAGAACTTAAAATAAGGAGGAAAGAAGCCAACATGCAGAGACTAATTGCTGGCTAAGAATACCCATGAAGCGTTTTCCTGCTGCCGACATCTCAATTTAATTCCACCAGTGAATAATAACGTGTTGTTTTACTAAACTTACAAAATCAGATTTTCAAATGGGGCAGTTTTACAAGGTTGCAAGCCAACTATTACCATACTACCATAAAAGTTTAAGAAACAGGGAAAACAACAGAACTTTTCAGGTCATCTATCACACACAGTGCTCTGCAGCAGTCCCCATTTTACCTCCAGTTCCTCCGGTGTGTTTATTAAAGCTTTGAGAGAACCGGACTACTGGCTGTTAACATACCTGTGCGTTAATCACTGCGACATCACCACGGAAACCAAGGAGGACAGGCCCCAGGTGGCCATCTCTCTCTCTCACACGTGCACACACACACACACACACACACACACGCACACACACACGCACACACACACGCACACACACACACGCACACACACACACACACACACACACGCACACACACATCACACACAGAGGGAAACTATATTTAACCAATGCATGATATAAACACTAAAGACAAGGAAGTGTACTTGCAAAACAAGAGCCGTAACACAACAAACCGTACCATTTTCCATGAAGGCAACAGGAAACTAAAAAAAGAAGGTCACTATATTATGTCCCTTTAAAGTCATGTGACCTGTTGAACGTTGACCAGAGCTTGGAGCAACATTATACACTCTGCTTTGACCAAACTACTGTAGGCATACTCTTGAAAAGCATTCAACCCCTATAGCACTGAAAGCTTCGTTAAGCTCCTGATACTTTACACATTCTTGAAATTACAATCAGTACCCACAGGATTCGATAATAATCACCTCTTTGATGAATCCTCCATCTTCTGACTTGATGAACACAGCTTTACATGAGTGCTTAAGGAAAGTGCTTGGAAAGTGTAACGTCAACAAGAAAACAAACCCAGGAAATTGCAGGATGCACATCCAGCCTATGGAGTACATACAGTAAGAGAGACAGACAAAGCCCAGAGCAGGACGTAATTACACACATGGTAATCCTCAGCAGCCGTCTGTCACAATAATGTGTTTGATGGGGAAACTGTGTGTTATGTTGTTTGATTCATTACATTTCTTTGATCATTATCATACAGCATTAAGGATATACTCACTGTATTTAAAATGCCAGCTCACAGTATATCATATATTATTACGATTCAATGCCAATGTAATGTGTTTGTACAGAGGAGAAGTAAAAATGACTGTTAATTTGACTGTTGATTTGAATGATGAATAACTGTGTAGGCCGGAATCTAAAATGGTTCATAATATCTTAACAGGCAGCTGTTACTACGTCCCGTCTGCGATTTGAGTACTTTGCACGTTACCATAACTCTGTTTGATATGTTGAACCATGCTGTGATTTGAATCACAGGGTAACATATGAAAAGGTTGGTCATTTATATCTGGTTATTTTCCACAACTGGACCCACAAAAGAGTGACAGCTAAAACCCCGTTTTATAGAGAGCCAAAGTCCTGACAAGTCCCTGCTAGCCACTGTTTTACTAGCCTCTGACTAACTCAACTCTCATTAAGCATTTCTTTAATTGTTCTTTTTGAAAAAATGAATGTGCTGCTGGGGGTTTACTGTCCATACAACCTTTTAGCTGTAATCTCTGCAGTCATCTCTATCCTAACTAACCACGACCCTTCGACTCATGGACTTTCCTCGTCTATCGATGTGTGACGTTTCACCTGCAATTGTTGCTTTTTAACCCTCAGCACACTGTATTTAACATAAAAAAGACTACAGACTGTTGGGTGCATGGTATTTTTTAAAAGCACTTTTTAAAACAGAAACAGAAAACAATGAGTTTGAAATTGGAATAATAGAATAAAGAGATATGACAAAAGGACAAAAAAGTAGGACTTATACCTTTGGGATCTGCAGGTGTCCCAGTTGGTAGGAATACGATTAAAGGACACTTAAAACAATAAAGTAGTGAATGAAAAATCATAGTAGACCTTTTCCTTATCAAAACATATTCAGTCAAACATGATGAGAAAGGTAAGGCTGTGCTCCATGGCTGAATTTATAGGCATGAATATTATTACAAATATTAGTGGGATTTTTGTTTTTTTCATACTTCTGTTTCACTTTGACTCTCAGTAATGTGGGAAGAGCACAACACTGAGCGTGTGGGAGCTGCCGATTAACTCTGTGGGTTTTGACAGAACATGGACGAAAAGTAACGTGTAGTGTTATTCAGTGCTGAGTGGAATACAATCGTAACAGTACGATGGGTTCTCGCAAATTTTTAATGCTGTAAAGAGACAGACGTCTTAAATCGTTAACAGTTCATAACCAACGCTGGCGGGCTTGATCCACGTTAGCAGGCCACACAGGGCTATGATGTGCCCCAGCTCGTAGCGCACCCCGTCTCCTAGCAACGCTGGCTCAAATGTTCCCTGCTGCCATGGGAAACCCCAGAGGCTTGAATTATATTTTAGGTACTTTTATACATAAAGTGAGAAGAATTCAAATTTCAGTTTAAGGTGTGTGTGCCATCTAAATACGTAAACAGATGATCTGCAGTCGCTCTGTCCCTCTGCTTCATGCATCTGTGTATGTTTGTGTGTGATGTGTCCTAAACTCTCTGACATTTAGGCTGTCTGTTTGTGTCACTAACACGTGTATATGTGTGTGTGTGTGTGTGTGTGTGTATTACGTCAGATTCCCTGTAGCTGGCAGAGACACCACATTGGCCCCCGATGCTTCTGTCCAGCGTCCAAACAGCAGACGATTACTGCTGTGCCACTTAATTGTGTGTGTATGGATGCAAACGCGTGTCCCCACTATTTACTCCTCTGCAATTACATAAGCAATGCAGCTGCTCTTCGTGTCTGTTTCTTTAGCGCAAGTGCTGAATACGCAGCTTTCGTCCTTCCGCCGGCCGAGTTTGCACATTCACCTCCTCCGCCCAGCTGAAGGTCCCTGAGAGCTTTCAGATCATCGAAGAGTTACGCAGCATTAGGATGAGGCCACGAGATCAACAGCTGGCCTGTCAGTGGGCTGCTAATCCACTAGGTGTTAGGGATATGGGAACATCCTCGCATGGCTTATCCATACTGTACGTACCACACTCTCATGATTAGACAGAAGGACATATCACTGATGATATGAGATGTGTGGGTTTTAGATAAGACGGACCTTTGACCCACCGCTGTACAATTCACTAGAGATAAACATATAAGCTTTTACTGCACTTTTAATCCTCCTGCTTCAAGTGTGTCTTACAACGTGTCCCCAGTCATCACCAGTAATGCAATGAAAGTGAAGGTGGAAGAACAAACGATAATTAGATGAAAGTAGTAATTAGTGTCCCGTTGTTGGAGGTGAAAGTCTTCTGGTGAAGCTCAATGTGAAGACTATCAAAGCAGAGGATGATATATGGACACCGAATCTATACTGAGTTTTCCTCAGGCCTTCCGCTTTCTTAAACACCGCTCAACATTTGTTTTTAAATATTTTAGTGTCAGTGTGCCATAAATTGTCTTTAACTCCACAAATGTGTGCTATTATGGGATCGGAAATTTGGCATCTTTTGAATACTTGATTTTATTTGAGAATATACAGTGGCACAAATATATAATATCTTGAAGAGAACACCTGTTTCTGCTCAAAATGACATATATAAGCTGTACTTACATCAACTAAACATCAGTTCATGCAATGACATTAAAAATCACAATCTCAATATAGCGTGCTGTATAATAATATCATTGATTTGCCACTATAATGCAGCCCTGACCTTTTATCTCCAACAGCTTAATGTATATTATAATAGACTAAAATCCAGTACAATTGTTCCAATTAACAATATGGACTCAGAGTCTCATTTGATTGCACAACCCTTCAATGAGATACATGAGTTGATAACCTTTAGATGATAGAAAATAATGAGGACATAAGAATGTAGTAGAAATATTTATCCAAACACTTGGCACATAATCAACCCACTCGTGAGACGTCTAATTACACAGCCTCCGTGTAATTGCATGAATATTTCACACAGCGTTAACACGCTGTGGCTGAACTCTGATCGATCATTTGTTAAGGAGCCTGCACTGACTTGACTGCGTTCGAGACATTTAGAGAATATTAGAGGTTTGGGGGTTTTGGCCTGATCTATTTTCGTCAGGCAGGGTGTCTCAGACAGTGCTGACTAATGATCCGACGGGCTCGGCCACGGCAGGAGGGATCAGTGACAGCTTAATGAGGCCACAGGGCTTCTGTGCTTACAGAGATAGAAGGAGAGGGAGGATGGCGGTGTGGTGGGAAACACAGAGAGCAAAAGGGATGGTAAAATGAGCCGAAAAAAAGAGAAACCACACGAGAGGAAAAGGTGTAAGAATTGAAAGGGAAAAGAACAGGCAAAGCAAAGGACCAAAAAAGGAGATAGATAAATGAGATAGTAGGGAGCATGCAGTTACAAGGCATGTATGATGTCCCACTGATGTCCTCCCACTCCTGACATTCTCTGTGCGTGTGCGCACGCGCGCGTGTGTGTGTGTGTGTGTGTGTGTGTGTGTGTGTGTATGTCCTTGTGGAGCATCTCTAACTGCTCGGTGTGTTTAATTATCAAAAAGTGAGTGAGAGTGAGTCACTCCCAGTGACGTTCAGGAAGGGGAGGTCCCTCCTGTCATCGTTGCTGAAGAGGGGAGCATTACTGGGTGCGAGGTATAGTTCGGCCTATAACAGTACGTTCACACCAAGAGACAGTCAGATGGGAGCTGGGCAACAACAGAACAAGAGGGAATATGGTTGAAAGAGAGAGAGAATGAAACATTAATGGATAATTTTTCACATTTATTTAACTGCTGACCATCCCTCTATAAAACAGTGATTCTCAACACGGGTCGGGTAGTGAACATAAAAAAAACATCATATCTGCCAAGCATCAGCATGATAGCATTGTCATTATGAGCATATTAGCATCAACTGATGGCATTAAGCTCAAAGCACCGCTGGGCCACATCACAGCCTCACAGTGCTGCTAGCATAGCGGCCGCCTCTTAGTTCTTTATTTCATTGTAATCCATTTCATATACTGTATATGTGGGGTTGTTTGGTTTGTGAAGCCGTTTCTTATTCCATCGATACTGTTTGATTTTAATTTGCAAAAAAAAAAAGCCAACCGCAATGTGATAAAAGGGACCTTTGCTGTATGACAAAAATAAAGATTATTTTGATGGATTACCAAACTAAAGCAAGTTTCAAGTCTCTGCGATCTGATCTTCGAACTGTAGATAAAGTAATGCTAACCAGCGGCTGTCTGAACGAAGTCTAAGTTGGTATTTCTCCCTGGGCAACAATCAGATATTAATCAGGAGACAAATAGAGAGATGTACCAGGACCTTTTTTATCTTCTTGAAGTATTTCCCTATTTGTTTTCACATTGTTGTTGCAGATTAGATGCCACAGTCTCTAATTTCTGTAAAGGAAAAAAGGAACACAGTAGAAAAGTATAGGTCATGCAAATGTGGTTGTCTTAGTTATTTCTTTCTCGAAAATGGTCCATGTAATTGATTCTGCACATAGCAGATGTGTCACTATGCTCTACCTAGGACGCACATTGTGGCTGTTCTCAGGGGAGACAGTCTTGAGTCATACAACCCTCCCCGAATTTCCCCTGGCAAAATACTGATGGTACACACAGAGGAGAGCTAAAGCACACACAGACCGGAAACCATTAATGCACACACACTCTCTCTCTCTCTCTCTCTCTCTCTCTCTCTCTCTCTCTCTCTCTCTCTCTCTCTCTCTCTCTCTCTCTCTCTCTCTCTCTCTCTCTCTCTCTCTCTCTCTCTAAATACATAAACACACCCAGGGGACTCAGCCATAGGCCTTGTGACATTTGTTTTTTCAAATAGAGCATTACGTAAGTGCTTGATGAGCCAGGCAGGGAGGACAGGAGGGAGGAAGGGTGAGGAAGGAAGACAGGAGGGGAGGAAAGAGGTGCCTGACATCCCCAGTGGAGCAGCACAAACTGGCTTTGTTAGAGAGACAGAGGCAGACAGAGACCTCAGCATGGCACCCCTGGTGCACCCTGGTGCCTCATGGAAAAAATTGATTGCCATTTTTCAGCTGTAGATTTAGCTGAGAAACTCTGCTTTTCTATTTGAAGCTTTTCTATTTGTTAGTGATGCACTGAGACTGTCCTCACATGACAAATTGCCGTTGTCAATGCTTAAAAGCGCCTGTGTTTACATTTGCCGGGCAAGGTTATGTATGATCTTTAGTCTCTCAAGAGCAAAGGCAGTAGTACTGTGATGTCATTGTATCACATGAAAACCTCTGGGGGAGGAGCTTAAGATGGGCTCAGATACATGCAACTTTAACACTGCAGACCACTGATTGCATCCCCTTTCTAACCAACAGTAAATATAGGTTATTTTATATGATCATGTTCTCCAAACGTTAAAGCTGCTCATAAGCAACACTTTGCTTTAGTGTTGAACGATATACCTAAACCAGAAAGGTATAACAACACTCTGCAGTTAAAAACGATACCATATCCCATTGTGTTTGTACCGTTATAACTTTACTGCAGGTGGAAACAGACGGTCAAAAAAGCTGTGGGTCTTGGGATTTAGCCTGCACTAACCAGAACAATGTTGTCAACAAATGAAGTTAAAAAGAAGATTAAAGCAGGTCATGAACTGCGCACAGACTGCACAGCTCTGAGCTGCTGCCTGTAGCAGAACTCCATTAAAAAAAACAAGGAAAATAACAATGCGGCTCTAACTGTGACCAAATGTACCGATAGAATTAGATTAACCATCTTTTAAGGATCTGTCGTAGCATCTGCTGTTATTTAGCAAACACACAATCCACCTGTTTTACAAAAACAAAGTCGTATCTGGTTAACCATCAAAGAAATCACACAAACTCAAGTATAAGCGACATCAGATTACTGCATACCATGCATTTCTTTTAGTTATACATTTTAACATCTTAATGAATGTTCTGTCATCTATTATTCCATTTCTTTTCCTCATGTTTTAGGTTTTTACCATGGTATCGTTTTAGTATCAGTATTGAGATATTTAGGCAGGGTATCGTATCGAAGTTTTGGTACACTAGTTTGCCTAGTGACAGGGAACTGTCAATGTTCAAACTTTGCATGAAGTTGAAAGCTCCACAGCAAGGACGTAAGTCGACCCTTGCGCAACTTTTCAGTCAACACGGATCAGAGGTTCTAGAAGTGAGGATGAGCATGTGTTATATGGGCAGAAGCTCCTGAACAAGTGAGTCAGTGGATGTAGAGCTGAGATTGTTTTGAACAGAAGACCTGGTGGGTGCACCATTCAACAGGCCTCGTCTCGAGGGAAAATGGTGGTATTTCATTTCAAAATGGGTTGGTTAATTGGCTAGTGTGATTAGTGAATAGTGAATGTCAAAAAAGCTACGCATATTTGCGTAAAACAGACGGAGAAAGAAGAAGAAACTCATCTGCTGTCTCTTAATATTTTTGCGGTTTTGGTCAAATATCACACATCGCTGCAAGACATTTGGAGACCTCTCATCTATTTAGTAGTGGAAACAAGTGTGGGCATTCTGGCAAGAGTTGTTCAAGGTGAATGATGCATCAATGAGCAACAGCCTTAGCAAACAAGACAACAGGTTGTGACTCACTTTCACAAGAGCCGCTACGTGAAATCTCTTAGCCATTTTCTTTTTTTGAATATCAACATTCACAAGGGAAAGGAGCATGTGTTTTTTGGACTGAAATGGAGCAAAAACCTGCTTCATGCCTTCCTCCCCCTCCCTCCTCTCCCCGCCCTCCCCTCCCTCCCCTTCTCCCTCGGGGTGCCTCCCTGGTGATGACATTAATCACGAGCTACCTTCTCCTCCAGTCTGAGGAATAGGTCAGCTCCCTGGCTGCCGTCTGCCCACAAACACACACTGTTTACCAGCCTGTCTGCGACTACACGCACTTACACACAAGTGCAGGGGTCTCATACACACACCTAGGCACCCATTTACGCACACACACACCAGGTGTACTGTACTGTAAAGGCCTATACATTATTCATAACACTCTCATCTGATCATTTTAGTTGCATTATTAGCATTATTTAGTTTGAAGTGCTAAACAACACTGGATTCATGATTTTCCCCCAGTCAAGCATTTTTCCATTCCTGAAATGGTATTTCAGATTGAGCTGTTTTTATTTTTTATCCTTTATTTCATATCTCATTTTAATTTCAAATTCAAGCAATATATAAAAGCTTTTTTTTCTTCCCTTTCAATTGTATACAATTATATTACTTCTGAAAAGTGTAACAACTCTCACAAAAGCATTTTGGTATTTGCTCGACTAAATTTAATCAATTGATCATTTTTTCGATGGATCAGTTAATCCTTTTGTCTATTATGTGCCACAAGTTTGTAACAAATGACACAATTTCCAATAATTCAAGTTTTTATATAAGAAGCTGAAACCAGAAAATTTGTGATAATTTTGCTTTATCACTATGAGCAACTCTTTTAACTTTACATGCCATCATTTTCTCTAAGTATTAACATAAAAAATATTGAGACAAGAAGCTTTAAATGTCTCTTAAGTTTCCTCTCTTGTGCAGAAATGTTCAGCTAGGTGTCGACTGTAAGAGAATGCAAACTCCTCTTTTTCGTTTGCTGCTGCTGACCAAATACTTTTCACACACACACACACACACACACACACACACACACACACACACTCTGCCGGCAAGAGGCGGAGAAAGATTAAGACAGGACACACTTTGTGTGTATGTTTGTTTGTCCATTATCAGGAACTCTGTTTATGACAGCAAAGCAAGTCTTGTGTCCCTGGTCAGTCTTTGCTGTTGTTGCATATGTGATGACTGAACAACATATGAAAGCAATCTGCAGAAGTTGCAGGAGAGAGGTATTTTGAATGAGGGCAAAGTGAAGGAAAAAAAGGAGGGAGGAAGAAACGCAGTCTGTTTTCATTATTAGTTAATCAAACCTAAATCCACATTTAATCTTCTCATTAATTAGTGAGTCAGGCAACAAAATGAACCTTGATATCAATTTGGGATTTGTTAAATGGCAAAAGGCAGGAGACATAGTGACATTTAAATAAGAATTGAATACATGATAAATCTGGATCCATCTCTGTTATACACAATCTCCATGCACTCAAAGGCATTGTTATGCACATTAATCAGCGACGACAAAACCCAATTTGAGCTTTATGAAATTACACTCAGCAGTGAGGTGTTGCAGCCATTAAGTTCATAAATCAGGTTAGGCTCTGTGGAGCGCTTCCTTACCTCAAACACTTCCCAACAGGCCGCTCGAAGTCTTTCACCTGCTGAGAGTGCGAGTTTTATGACTATTCATCTTCTACACTTCACCTCAGCAGGGAACAGGATCTCGCACCATCATTAGTCTGTCTGCACTTAATGAGCCTTTATTCATTCAGCAATCACATCAAGCGACAAGTGCTTGTGTGTCTGGAATGATTAAAGACAAAATAAGCGTCTCAGACGACAAAAGATTCTGTTGGTCTGAACTGGATAAAGATCGCGCAATTCAACACCTTTCATTCAGGTGAGTGGAATCATTTATCTGGGGACAGGTGCCCAGACTGGCTAGGTTCCCGGATGTAATCAATAATTAATTAATAATGGTAACGCTCCAATTGGTGACAGCCACTTAAAAGTTTCCAAAAGACTTGATCCAAAGAAACAGGCAGGGCTCCTGAGGTTAAAAGAGGAAGTTCAATTTAAAAGTGATCAAAGTAGGTTAGTGTGAAGAGTACAGTGGGTCATAATAAAACAGCGTGTTGTCCCAGGAACCGAGAACAAGTCAGGGAGGCTGAGCTCTTCGAATCAACCTTTCTGAGCAGCTCCTCTCTTCAGTAAAACTGCAGACACAAACACTGGCTCAGACTGACGTTTCTGGGGCAGCTATCTGTTGTGGAAGCGAATGCACCTGACTGAGAGATGTATCTGAAAACACAAACACATCACAAGATTCTGGCTCAACTTAAAAAGGCCCATCATTCTTTAATTCTTTAAAGTTAATGTACTCTAATGAAGTTGCACTATCCATTTTGCAAATGTCCAGTTCCAGGTCATGGTGAAAGCAGGCGAAGCAAGGTAGCCCTCCCCAGCTACGGATAATCTTATATTTACTTTTAGTCATACGGTTTGATCTATTTTTAGTTACAATCGACAATCTAACTCTTCTCATGAAATGTCTCAGTTTTAGTGTCTAAATACAATAAAACACAAATTGACACAAGCTATGAAACTATGAATAGAAGTCCGGCAACAATGAAGCCTCTTTGCTGTCTGATTCTGCGCCAGAGAAGCGAAGAACAAAGGGAGGACCAAATAGTGTTCAGAAGGACCAAGTACTAAAAATACACACACACACACACACACACACACACACACACACACACACACACACACCATACGGCCCAGCAGGAGGTAAAAACATGCAGAACTTGGAGAACACGCCAACACTATCCAATTCCATTCAATTACATTTATTTGTTCAGCCCAATACCACAAATCACAAATTTGCCTCAAAAACATTTAACTGCAGGAAGAAACTACTAGCAACAACAGTGCAACTCACACAATACAAGGGTACAAGGGTGATCGTGCATTGTAATTATAATACCATATGTGTGTATCAGACGGCAACCTCTGAAAAGTGAAGTGCCTTAAACTTGCATTCTTTCTACTGACCATAAAAGTCCAATTGTATGGAAGTCTATGAGAAAATCACTCTACTTTTCCCTTGATTTATTACCTCAGTAAACATTGTGAACATGAGTTTATGGTCTCAATCGTAAAGACTTTTTCAATACAGCATGATGTTCATCGAGTAAATTACGGTCAAATTTAAAGTACAATAGACCATAAACCAAGGAATGCTTTAGGGCGTGGCTACCTCGTGATTGACAGGTTGACAGGATCGTTGTCTGGTCACTTCTGGTTGCAAAAAAACAAGATGGCGACCACCCAAATGCCAAGTCAAGGCTTCAAAACAGCAGTCCACAATCCAATGGGGGACTTCACAGTGGCTAAGCTCACTTCTTATTTACAGTCTGTGTACATATGTGGGTGTGTGGGAGTGTGCAGACTTTAAGGCCATCTCACAGGCCAATTGGTCTATTCATGAGGCCCATGTTCGCAGGCTAAGCTAATTATGCTGCATCTCCATTCTGCCCTGATTACCGCTCCTCCTCTTGTTCATCACACCCCGGCAGGGATTGGCCTTTTGACACACACAACAAACCGCATTCTCCTCCTCTTCTCTCCACTTATGCTGATTCCTACTTGTCTTTTCCTCCATCTTCCCTGCAGGCTGAAAGCCCTCCAGGTCCCAGACTTCCTTCTTTGCTCTACTTTTCCATTCCTCCAAGTTCATGCGAGCAGACAAGATCTCCCCACATTATCCCATCTTTGCTTGACCTCCATGTGTTAGTGCTATACTTCACATGACCTCCTTACATGTTCCTTCTCCTCTGCCCACACTCGTCTCGTTTCTGTCCTCATTATCCTCTCCTTCTCCTTCTCATTTCCGTGCTTCTTTTAAAGACCAGGACCTCAGGTGTGGCAGCTCTCTGTTCTTTTCCCACAGAAGAAGATTCACAAAATTCCTCTTAATTTAGTAAAACTTTGATGGGAGCTCAGCGCTCACACTCGCATTCCCAGCCTGCCTCTGGCTTGATGTCTCAATTTCACTTTGCTAAGTCACTTCGACTTCCCCTTATTAAAAGGAGAAAATGTATTCTCATCCACACACGACCTACTCCCATTCATTTACATTTCATGAGAAGGCTAAACAAAATTGTCCAGCAGGGTATGTTGATAATCAAGACGAATGGTTGTATCTGTGTCGAAATAGTATCTATGTTAATCTTTGAGATCAGGCTTGATTACCATTGATAATAAACACATTAGTCACACTAGTTCGGAAAAACTCTGAGGCTAATAAGAAGTCCAACTGTGCTGAGGAAGTGTTTCTCCATTAGCTCTTTAACCGAAACAAGATTTGAAACCATGTCTAACATCAGCTGTGTGGGCTTTAATTATCACAATGTCCACTGATATTATATTGCTTTTTGCTCACCATTTCTTAACTTTATTAACACTGGAACAGTGCAAATCTTCTCTGTCTTCTTAATTGCTTCCCACTCGTTCCCCACTGTTCCCGTCCAGGTCTTTGGGGTTTATTTAGGAAGAAAGTTTCTGTCTTTGTCAGCCTGCGAGTGGATTTTAATGAGCCGCACTGCTAATAAGCAAAAGGAATATCATCACTCTTGCTGTGGAGCAATACACAGTAGATAAGAACACACACATGATGTTATTACATAATCAGAAGACTCAACATGTTCTCCTCAGGAAAACACACAGAGAGTGGAGGAGACAGTTGGTGCTGTTTTATGCAGCTGTTGGAGACAAAGTGTAGCTGAACTGAAGTATGTTGGTACAGAGAGAGAAAAAAAAGTTTGAATTGATTAACAGTGCAGTTTTAGTGCTACCATTTAATCAAAACTCATCTCAGAGTAGATGGAGGAAGAAAATGTATGATGCACAAGAGTCAAAATAGGCAAAAGCCCGAATATGCAACTACATTAATCACAATATGGAAACATTGTTTTCAAAAGTCACTGTAAACTGAATTTCTTTGGGTTTGGGATTTTGAGAATTGTTATGGTGGACATTTTTCAATATTTGCTGATATTTTATATACTCAACAATTACTCGATTCATCAAAAAAGTAATCAACATATTTATCTATAATGAAACGTTCCGTTGGCTGCAGCCCATCCAGCACTTCTATTGTAACCCACTGTAGCTGAGAAAAAGGCAAATTGCTGGTTTATTGGCCCACTGGCTCAGTCCTTTTATATTCTGCTCCACCCGCTGCTGAGCTGTAACAGCATGCCCCACTGTGCGTTTAGTTGGTACGATGGTCATTTTCAGACACAAGTAGAGCCGGGTGACAGAAAATAAAAGCAGAGAGACCTGAGGCGACGAGAAGCAGAGTGTGAGTGAAAGCCGACACAGCGTTTTCTTTCTCCGGGCAGCAGGGCCTGGGGATAGTCATGCAAACAGTGTTCTTCACACTCCAGCGTTTAGACGTGCTGCATTTAGGCAACGTGTGATGTTTTCATTTGCACACCCTATCAATAGCACCAAAAAGAGAGCGTCTGACACCAAGTGTATTAAATCTCTGTGCACTCACACTCAAGCACAGGAAGATGTGTAAACATGGCGGGGATAACAATAATAAGAAGATGTATTTACTGTAGAAGATGAGTTCGACACGTTCCCTGTGTAATTAGGTGTGTCCAACTTGGCGTAGTACACTCCAGGACAAATTGGCCAAACTACCATACATTTTCTGTTGCATATTATCCAGTAAGGACCACTTTGCCACTGGGAGTCTTCAGTATCTGACACTACTCATATTCTCAGATTCCCCATTATTGTCTCCTGCCTTGAGACAGCAGGTGGAAACCACAGTGTCCCCAACGAGCCCCAACATCCATTAACACACTGGCTTATATAACCAGGCATGGGACCAATAACTGCAGATTGCAATGTGGTATCTGTAATTAAATCAGCAGCTTATGTAATTGCTCATATTTTCCAGCTGTTCAGACATCTGATACTTTACGGCTTATTGATTTCTGATGATTAAAGTATGCACTTTTCATGCACTTCATATCTTTGCATGACGTGTATATTTCCAACTTTACAAAAACAAAAGTAAACCAATACTATTTAAGTATAGATAATATTTTCCTTTTTTTAATCTAAAAATAAAAAGTAAAATCTCTCTAATCTCAAACCTCTAGATACATTTGAACTCTAAACTAGGGCTGAGCGATAATTCAATATGATAATTTATCGTCTTATAATGGAATCATATTGTGATGAAATCATATATCGCGATATCATGGTACACAATTACATCGTCTAAATTGATCAAAACAAGCACATACTAACTCAATTTTCTTATAAAATCTGCTGTTAAATATTAGAGGGAATATCATTTGAAGATTGCGGTTTTGTTTTCACATCACTCTTTACATTACCACTCAGTTCAATGTGATTCACTGATTGGACTCCGACTGGCAACCTTCCAGTCACAAGCTTCTCTAACCGCCAATAATTCTGCTTATGGGAATTGTTAAATCAAACCGTTGAATCTCAATCTGATTACTCTGCATTTGTATGTATTTAAACATAGTCAGTGTATTAATGGAAAAATATCTATAATGTTTCTCTATAATTTCACGTGAGACTGTTCATTTTGCACAAATTCTTAGTTAAATGAGAAAATACCTGGTACTTTTCATTTGTCAAGTATTTAATTCACACAGGAGTATACAAAAATCTGCTTTACCATGTGGTTATTTCATATCGACTATTTATTTATTGAGCGACCAGAAAACTTGCTTTATTGTGATACATATATCGAGATCTAAAATGACCAACGTCCTGGCCACATCGCCAAGCCCTACTCTCAACCTGTCCATTATCTCACATAAAATCGCAGCAAAATATTTTTGTGTCTGTTGGGCCTTTTGAATGATATAGTTTAGCGTACTGACTGACTTCTCTCTTGGGGAGTATGGGGATTTTAACATTACCTGTGCTGGTCAGTGATTTTAACCCTGTCTAGATCGTAGACATAATAATTCTATACAAAAAGTATATAAATAATTAATTTATGATAAATGAATAGTCATTCATTTATCATAAATGAATACTCATTATTAAATGAATACTCATTATTACTTTCATCATCAACTGATTTTTCACTGTGTTGCTATAAAAAAAAAAGCACAAGCCTGACAGCAGTCAAACCAATAGTAGTGAAATAAAAAATAAAAAAGTATGTGCATGTCATCCCTCTTACTTAGAGCAATCTGTGTGAAATGACCAGAGGCTGCGTCAGTCTGGGACATCTGCTCAGCTTCAAGTAATGTTGCTTACTACTTAACAGTCAGAAAGATTGAGATTTGTGACTGAAGAGCAGCCGTATGTTCACAGCCCCTCAGTGTCGTGGCCTTACATAATAATAACGTCTGTAATCTAAAGACCGACCTGTTCCTCTGGGTTCATGACTCGCGGACAAACGGTCCGTCTTTTTAATCTGCCCTCTATGACTTACATATTGTACAGAGTTATCGCCAAGTTAATTCATCACCCCTGTCCGCTCTTGTGGCCGCACTCTGCATCACGTGTTGTCGCGCCGAGCGAAGCTTGACTCTAAGCTGTAATCTGCTCTCTGTGCAATAACATGTGGAGAGATTTGACATTGGTTAAGCTGCTGTAACAGACGTGTTGGCTAGCTCCCCCAGCTGTTGCTGCAGGTTAGAGCCGAGCTGCTGGGAGAATAATGGCTTGAGACCGGCAGGCTAATGGTGCGAGACACAGCTGAATTGTAGGCTACCAGGCGAGGTTAATGCTACCGAGGCACTTTGCTAAGTCAGAGGCATTGATATCTGAGCGCAGGAACTGAGTTTGAAAGTGGAGTGGAAGTTTGATAGTCAAGCTAAGACAAATTGTAGGTGGACGAATGAGAGAAATAAGAGGACAAATGTCCCCCAAACTGCACTGATGCCCAGTAACTGCATCAGGACAGAGGCTGTAACCTTTGAAGGTAAAAACTAAACAAAGAAGCATTCAGCTGTCACATCTGCTAACAGCAGCACCATGAGAAAGGAGGGATCAGGGATTCAGCACACCTGTCAATGTGGCTAAGTGATGCAGAAACATGCAGCAACTCTTTTCATCGGACTGACTGCCTCTTTCTAAGCAGGTGGATAGTGGGTAGATGACAGTTGACAGGTACCAATAAACCAACCAGCCATTTTTGTTTTTTTCTGCCCAAACAAGTGGAACATCAACAATATGACCTCCTCTGGGATTTTAGGCACGCAGCGACTGATTTTGTGCTCAAATTCATGTCGTCGAGACAAATTATATTTTCAGCGTAAAGGTGTCAATGAGTCAGAATTAAATGCAGTGAGAAAACGTCATGTCAACTAAAGTAAATTAAATATATCCCCTAAGGTGTGACACACAATAAACGGTTGACTTTCTTCCTCTCTGCCTTCCATTGTCATTATTACAGCTGTTCACATTTTCAGTATCTGTAATGTGGTAGGTTATGATGTTTTCAGATGTTTTTCAAACGGTTTATTTAGCTAAAAGAAAAAAGAGGAGGAATTTCTAAACCCATTAAGGAACACTTAAAATCCAAAATAATAAAGTTGTAGATACATGGTCCTGCTGGGCAACGGCAAAAAGTAAACACCATCAGCAGGTACCTGTAAAAATATCCCATTAGGAATTGGCCAATGAAGGTTTTTATATTACATCTACATGAAAGATGAATCATCACATCATTAAGACCTCATATCTAAAAAACAAACAAACTGTCATTATACTGTAGGGGTGTATGTGTAAAGAAAAACAGTAACTATACTTTTGCAAAGATACATATAAATGTTTTTGCTGATCTACAAAGAGATTTCTATCAGGGACACACAGCCAATCTCCGATTGGCTGTGTGTCCCTGTCTTACAGTAAGTAAGTCTGTGTAAGAATGTGCCAAGAATGAACCATTTGAACTTCCTCAAAAGTTGTATTTATTGCAGAGTTGCATCAGACTGTACAGGTGTTTGTGATAAAACAAAAGGTCACCCCCACTGCCACTGTCCTTTCGGCACCACGCCGTCATATGTGCTGCTGGCTAATCAGCTGAAATCTCTCTCACACACACACACACACACACACACACACACACACACACACACACACACACACACACACACACACACACACACACACACACACACACACACACACACACACACACACACCATTTTAGCTCATGCACTAGCACTTATAATTCAGTTGTGGGAGGACCACTGTGCTCTCTTCCTAATGACATTTTCTGAACACAGACAGTCACAGATTCTCAGACCTGAACCGAGCCTGTGGTAATCTCACTGACAAACTGCAGCTGAATTACAGATGACCTCATTTGGATACAGCTGAAAGTTAACTAATGAGCTGGAAACAGTTGAGCTGGTTGTTTTTTTGCAGGCAGTTTATTAAAAAAAACAAAAAACTTCTGTATCGAAATAAAGCTGACCCCAAAGCTGGGTTTATATGAAATGACAAACGTTGAGTTATGAGTCTAGTCTAAATATGTTTTTTCCAACAATATAGAAGGATGAAGCATGGAGGATCTTTGTAAGTACACATTGTGTTTACAATAGGAGCAAGATATCATTGTACAGTATATTCTTTATTTGTGGGAATACATTCAGTAATTCAAGGGCATAAGTTCATATTTCGAGGGGAGTATTTTGAATTTGAGAGTGAATTAGAACTTGAAATAAATGTTTAAGTAATTAACACCTACTGTAAGAAATAGTGTTTCAGGTGAGGGATAAACAATGCAGCCACTCAATAATCTGCTTTTTGTGTTCAATTTTACTCATTTCAATGCATTAACTTTTAAATAATCCATTTCGTGCAAACCTCCGCTCACTTTCCTTTCCCTTCTCCTTTTCTCAGCGATATCCTCATTTTCACAGGAGCCTGTGGCTAATGATGCCTCTCGCTCTGCTCGTCACACCAATTAAGTCAACAGTGTAGGTTTCAGCAGAGTCGGTGTCAACAGGCCTGATGACTGCAGTAATGAGGGTGGAGGGTGGCTGTACAGTTTATGTTGATACTTACTTGGTGAGGGCTTTGTACAGTGTGGTTCTTAGTTAAATGATGTCTGGGCAGAATGAATGGGAAAGGGAACCACAAACATTAGATTGAGAAGCCAGACGTGTTACTGCTTCTCTGACTGTGTACAGTTTACACTTAACCGTTTCGACAGTTCTCCTAACATTTTAATGTACTTTTATGACTCCCTTTTTTTTAGAAAATTGTGACTCGACTTCTCACCAGTGACTCTTCTTGAAGACGGGGACGACCAGCCTGTAATTTGCGGTTGCAAAGCTGTGGTCAATCGAATCAGAGGTTATTCGTTATGACTTTTATTACTACTTTCCTCCATAACATTCCAGTTTCTCTGTTTTAAGTGTAGCAAACTACACTTCACTGTTCATATTTCAAAATGCACTTTTTACGACAATTAATTGATTAATCGATTTGATCGATCGAGTTGTTCCACAGCAAATTAATAGCCAACTATTTTAAATTGGTTTTTCAGGCAAAAATGGGTTTTGGAGCGTTCGTCGACTAAACACCAATTTTAAGCTGTCACATTGAAAAAAATGATGGATCAAAAGATGAATGTATTAATTAAGGAAATATTTGTCAGATTATTTGATAATCACTGAGGTTGATAATCTAACCTTGTCTGAAACATGTCGGTTGGTGTTTTTTCCCTTCACATATGAGGGGTTGGTTGCTTTGACAGGCATCGATGGGCTGAGTGGTTCATGTAACATTGAAGAGACTTTGATATTGTGTGCATGGTCAAGTCAGCCTCGGGTCAAATTTTTATTTTTGCCAGAACTGAGTCTTGAAATATGTACAAATGGGAAAAAGATTAAACAAATGTCCCACAATCAACTGGATGAAAAATATTCAGTAAGGCAAATCCACGTGATAAATCACACATATGGAGCGGGACGTAAAAAAAAAAAAAGTAGCCATCTAAAATACATGAAACACATGCAAGCGCTCTGCAGCAGTGTTATTAATGAACAGGGCAAAAGACAGATGGTTGGAAAGAGGATCTGCCAAAGAGAGTATAACAGCAATATACCCAATGTGAAGCTTCAGCTCCCTGATCCCACTGACCAAATCTGTCACTAAGAAATACGTAATATCACAAAAAATAGGAAAAACAACAAGATTTTTTTAAAGGACTTGATCTGGTCAAACAGCCAGGCTTATTATGCTCATGTAATCTGGTTGTGAAAACCACATTGTTTCTCTATGGATGAGTCACCTTCATTCACTGGCTCCAGAATGATCCTTGACTGATAATACAGCACTATTTACCACCTACGCCTCACAATGTGCTGAATGAAAAACAGAGAGAAGAGAGAGCACTTTTCACTCAAATGCTAATGCTAACATCTCTCTCTCTCTCTCTTCTATGAGTGGATCAAAGCATCTGTCGGACAGATGACGCCATTCACACTCCAAGGCCGACACGAGGGTCACTCTCAACCCACAGTGCAAAGGCTTTGTGTGTGTGTGTGTGTGTGTGTGTGTGTGTGTGTGTGTGTGTGTGTGTGTGTGTGTGTGTGTGTGTGAGTGAGTGAGTGAGTGAGTGAGTAGGACAGTAAGTGTCCGAGCCCCAGGCCAATTTCATGAGAGGATGGATGGATGGATAGGTGTTGGTGAGTCATGTCATTCTCCCTGAGGCCAAACAGGAAACACAATCAACAAGTTTCACTCCAAAGCAGAGAAACGTCTTCCTCATTATCAGTTATTCTGTTGATCATAATCTCGATTCATTATTTAGTCTACAAAACATCAGAAAACAGTGGGAATGTCCATTACAATGTCCTGACCTTTTGACTAAATGCTACTAACCAAAAATAAAACAATGCATATAAATATAGAATATCTATATAGGAAAGATAGAACAATGTCAGCCTTATCCCATTTCTCATTTTCTCCTCTTTAAAATATTATAATGACAACTGCCTACAATCAGTCTGTAATGTTACACATGCTATGTAGTTAGCATAGAGCACCAGCACACATGATCCACTGGGACACTTGGAGGATTTTGGTTTGCGTGGTGGCATCATGGACAAGTTGGCTGTTTGTTCTGCTGTCTTTTAAAACTAACTATGCTGCATGGGAATTGTTTCAATTGAGAAAAGGGTCAAAAACAGACGAGATTAAAGAGAAATAAGTGCTTTGTTTGTGTATGAGCGAGTCCCGTACTATATCATCATTTGGAAATTGAAAGAGGTCCATCTCTAAAGGGCTCTCTATTCGTTATGCACCAAAGCCAGTCGGTGGATAATGGCACGAAAACAGGCAGAGCAAAATTCACAATGGGCACTTGAATGCAGGTGTGTGTGTGTGTGTGTGTGTGTGTGTGCGTGTGTGTGCGAGAGAGAGAGACAGAGAGAGAGAGAGAAGAGAGGAAGACAGAGAGAAATCGTTCAGTGGGACGATAGACAGACAGAGCGGAGAAGATGCAGATGGTTAAATAACAAGAGAGACAAGACTAATGAGCCTTAAGAAAGTGGAGACGCCAATGCCGAGCGACTGCTTTGATAGAAGTTGATAGAATACAAAGCATAAAAAAGGGCACTATTGAGTGCCTTGGATGCAACCGCCTCGCTAAACGGCATTGACTTTTATTTTTCAAACACTTAAATGACTGATGTTATTTAATGAGGAGAATCTGAGAATCACAGCGAGGAGGTGCTGAACAAACATTGCAGTTAATTAAATGTCTAAGACATTGCTACATGCTTCTTGCTCGTGTAAACATGACAGCATAGTGGTGTAGGTGTGCGTCTTAATTGGCAAAGGGAACATTCATTAGCAGGTCTAGAAGCTCGAGGAGCGTCTAATTGTTTTTTTTTGTGTGTTTTCAGTTGTACAGTAGATATGAAGAAGGTACTACTAGTAAGGGCATGTGGTGGAAGAAGTAACCAAATGTTTTATTGAAGTAAAAGTAAAAATACTACAGCGTAAAAATACTCGTAGAGAGTATTACATTCAAACTCTTTCTCAAGTAAAAGTACTTAAGAGCAACAATTACTTCAGAATAATAGATATTATTACTGGATTAATGAGGCAGTAATTTGTGCATCATTTTTATCTTGCAGCTGGTAAAAGTCAGCTGATTTTAATTACTTTATATATTCAGGTGGGTAACTTCAACTAGAAAAATATTATTAGTATTAGTTGATTTATATTTTGTATAACAAATCTGAAAATGCTAATTAAAAGAACAGTGTGTACCATTTAGGGGGGTTAATTGGCAGCAATGGAATACAATATTCATAACTATGTTTTAATCGGTGTATAATCACCTGAAATAAAAACTTTTAATGTTCTCGTTAGTTTAGAAAAAGCTATTTATATCTCCATAGGGAGGGTTGTCTTCCACTGAGTCCGCCATCTTGCACCGCCATGTTTCTACAGCAGCCCAGAACAGACACTGGCTCTAGCGAGAGCCTTCCCCATTTTACGCAAACTGAAGGTAGGAAAGCGTTCTGAAACCCGGTATTAAACGGGCCCCGCTGCTGGTATTGATAAGCCTCGACATTACTAGTGCTTTTTATTAGTAGTTTTTAATATTTTCATAAAATATATTATAACTCTGCAGCTAGCATCTGCTCTGCTCTCTGCTGGGCTGAGCTCCTCCAACTACACACACACATGGACACAAACATAAACACACATAGACACAAACACACACACGAAGCGCGAGCAGATAGGCCGCTGTGAAGTGAACCAGGTGAAGTGAAGGATACTCGAGTTGTCGGCAAATACGATCAGTACTGTACGTGCAATAAAATATGTGCCAGTAAAAAGCCAATACTTTATCAATACATCTGTGCACCAAGCACGGACACGCAAACTAAAGTGAAACCTAATTCAATCGGGCACCACTGCTATGTTCACAAGCACAGCACGCACGATCGGCCTATGTATTTTGGTAAACTTCTCTGCTGGCTGAGACAAAGCATCCAGGAGGATAGAGGACAGGAGGACAGGAGGATAGAGGACAGGAGGGCAGACGACAGGAGGAATGACTGATACTAATGGATTTCTGTGTCCTTCATTCTTTAAGAACATCACTTAGAGGTGTTATTTATTTAGTAACATTTTACATTTGCTTCGAGTGAGATATTGGTGACTTTGTATAGTGACTTTGTTGTTGTAAACATAACTGTTGCTGCTCTATAAACAATATTTACATTTCAAATATGAATTAATTCTAATCCTATAATTGTATTGATAAGAGTATTGATAAAAGTAGCTACTAGTTGTACTAAAATCCCCCAAACATCTCCCTACCTGAAGGCCACCGTAGTTCCTAAACACACTGGGACAGGGAGGGGTGAGCAGAGGCGTATTTAGTTGGTTGCAATCTGCAACACACCACTAGATGCCACTAAATCTTACACACTGGGCCTTTAGCTAGTCACTAAAGCTTTCAAATAAATGTTGTGGAGTAAAAAGTACATTTTCGTATGAACGATAAAAAAATACCAAAAAGTACAGTATAAGTAAAGTACCTCAGGTATAGTACTTGAGTAAATGTACTTAGTTACATTCCACCACAGATGGAGGCTTATAATCTGTATGGATGCACAAACTGTACATGCATATGGGGTTTTGGCTTGTTGCGTGTAAATACACAGACATCAGTGCATGCTGCTGCTGGGCTTGACCTCCACTCTTATCTAACGAAGGACAGATCCCATTCCTGGCTGGAGGGAAGAGGAGACTGAGGCTGTACGGCTACAGCAGGGTTGCACTCCCACTCGAACAGAGGGACCACAGAGCTCAGACTCCAACACTGATAAAACACCACCGCTTTGCCCCGACAGCTTCAGATAAGCTTTGGGGGAAAGAGAGGAGGCTAATGAGGTACAATGTTATCACACCTGATGTGTGGAAGCGCGCAGCAGAGAAGAGCTCCATGTGCTATGTCTGCAACAGAGGGTTTAATTATACAGTCTGATACAAAAAAAATCTATAGAATGACATATTGCAATACTCCCTCTCATAATATATTATTAATACGCTGGTCTTTCAAGTGTTCTTTTAAATGGTCAGCCTGACTGCATTTTCTTTCATTAAGTATGACGAGATGGTGGAGAGAGTGGAACCAAATGAGCTTTCAAGTTTAATGACTGTGCCAACTTCAAATCTAAGAAGACTGATGGGACAACCAAAGTCAATATAAAACTTCTTTATTAGGAATAACCCCTTGAGATGTATCTCGTTTTCAAGGTGGTCCTTGTAGGTAGGGTTGAAAGAGATGGCTGAAAAAGTAAAACGTTGCAGTGCTGACAATTCAGTGGTGTTTAAATTTCAACATTATGTACCTAAAAGTGATTAAGTCACAACTAGGTATTCAGTTGTTTATTAGATTAAAATCTTTGGCCATTCTACTTGTCATTAACTGGATCATTATACCACTATAAGTCTAAGACACTATCAGCCACACTGGATATAACACCAAAAGGGAAAAATCACTTTACATCTCAAAGATCTAAAACAACTGTATATTAAATATAAAACTATTGATAAGTTGGACTACTGTGCTTGTTGATGGACGCTGATGGGCTTTTGCGACACAGCGTTGTGCGGAAATGAGGCGAATTGAGCGTGGTTGCGTTATTGTGATGAGCGATTTAGTTTTTCTGCCATCAGTTTAGCGCTAACCAGGCTACCATCACGCTAGTTCTGTACTCTTTTTACTTATACTGGTATGTTTACAAGATTAGATTTAGCTTAATGCTTAATGGTCTTTCATTGGTGACTTTGTTTCTTCTTGTCTTGAGGAACAATGTCACTAACTTGACATATGCTAACTTTGTGAATCCAGTTTCCTTCAAACCTTAAACCTTCATTGGAAGCGTATTTAGCTCGCAGCATAGCTGTGCACCAACACGAGTGAGAAGAGTTTTAGTTTTCTGGTGAACTTAATTCACACCTGTGAGGCTCCTATGCCATATCAGAGGTGCATCCATGTTTCACTCAACATTTTAACTCTGCACTTCTTTTACTTTGTTTCTTAACAGTCAAAAAAATCGGTGAAACTGAAACTACTCTAAAATACAGTTGATAAATGCTGTAGAATAATATTGATCCCTGCTTTTAGGAAACATATTAAGAATTGTTTTTCTTCTACTAGAGTATGCATGCCGTACTGTTTGTGTATCAAATACAACCCCAACATTGTTATTAGTTGTCTTCAGTGTATTTAAAGAGAAAGCACAAACTTACGTCTGTGTCAGGACCCTTGTCGGCTCCAGGACAGGAGAATGTGACGAACTCATGGCACCGTTTGTGGACCACAAAACAGCACACTGGGAGAAAAAGAGAGAGGACAGTTTTATAGAAAAAATGTATGACACAACAACGTTGCACACATAAAGTGCATTCAACCACCAAATCCGTCGCTTTAGGGAATAAAATGTAAACACACAAGAGGTATGATATCCTTATTTTATTTGGTGTTTTGTTGTCTGGCAAATACTTGAGAGACAGAGGGAGAAACGGGAAGCGAAAGGCAGTAAGCGAGAGACCGTGCATGTGAATCAACGGCAATCAACCTCAAAGTGAGTTTGACAAGCCTCTCTAGCATGGACACACAAAACAAATGCAGACAGACAAACAGTCTCATGTGCATGCACGCTCCCACACTCACACCCACACAAGATGGCACTATATAATCTTGTGCATTCTGAACAGTCTTTCATCAACCAAACATTCTGAACAGTCTGTTTGGTTGATGCCAATTGCATCATCGTTGTCTCCCGCCGCACTGGGATCCGCCTCTACCAAAAGTGTCACTCAGCGTGACACGGCTGACATGACACCTGACGCTGCTCTCACGTCAGTGACATTTGGACATTGGCGCAGATCTGGAGGGAAAAGCAAAAGCGTGGACATCAGTGACAAGCTGACTCCCTCTTCAACTCTCACTCTGTGTACCCAACTGTATTTTTTTTCCCTGCCATTGTTCGAAATACCTCAATCTCTCTTTCTTTTTCATTCTCACACAATCTGTCTGCTTTGCTCATTGTCAAGCTGCCTGCTTGTTCATGTGCACTTCTGTGCTCTCCCACCATTGTATCTGTGTGGTTTTTGTCTCTAACTCTGCCAGCCACGTCACAGTTGCCAGACAATCTGACGGCCATCAGTTAAAGGGAAATTTGTCCAAGAAACAGCAGGGTTTTCGACTGTCCATGCAAATGGCTGTACTGTTTCTAGATAATTAGATACATTTTAGATGGATAGATAAATCATCATTAATATGAGCACTATCATCATCATCACTATTTTCAGCATGATTATTGTTTCTGACATCATAATCCTAATCCAACTCTAATACTCATTACAGCATTTCTCCCTGTATATGTGTGTCAGAGGTGGATATTCCCTTTCCACTGGTGTAGTGCTGAGCCAGTGGCAGCATACAGTATGAATTCATCTCGCAGTAATAAAGAGGAAACGAAGCCGAAAGGGAGAGGAGGGGGATGAAAAGCTCAGCAAAATAGAAGACCAAAGTGATTTATCCTTGCTCTGAAGTGGTCATCGGTGCCATTTGTCATTTATATAATGCACAGTACGCAAAAAAAAGAATATGTTTTACGCAGGTTTAAAGGTAGACAGTGGGAATTTCTAGGAGAATGGACAATTTTCAGCAGGGCAGGTAATTTGACCCAAGGGATGGCAAAAATCTCAACAGCTATTACATGGATTGTCATGACATTTTTACCACCCCTGAAGATGTCACAGATCCTACTGACTTTGGGGATTCCTGTGTGATAATTCAGAATGATAATATCCAGTGTTGAAATGATAATATCCAGTGTTGAAATCAGTCTTTATTTCCTTTAAAAATCATCTTTTCTATCTGCTAAATAGATTAACAGTTGTTATGGCATTGATCTCAGAGCATTCATTCCCACTTCACATCCACCTCCATCTCGCCCCACAATCAAACTGTCAATCCTCCCAGCCCAGATCCTGCCCACTCTGCTGTCAACAGAATAAAAAACAACAACTTTCTTGCATGCAAAACGCATGAAATCTGCTGTGTGTATTTTCATCTTCTGTGCTTCAGTTTTACTCAACAGGATTAACTCTGAGTGCAACCATTGGGTTTCTCTTTTCCTCCCCAGCCTACTTACAATATGTGAATCACGGGTGTAATGACGTCCGTAGTTCCTCTCCCTCCTTCCATTAGCACCCTCAGCAGCCACACACCCACTCGTCCATCGCCGCCTGTGTTTAGTGCTGATCTCAGACCAGCTTGAGTGTCAGCATGGTGCTGCAGTGTGGAGCTGAGCAGACTGACTTGTCACTGATCTCAGTCCAGAGGTAAAGAAGGGGCATCAAGCTGTGTATAGTGGAAGAGATGAATCTTTGTGTGTGTGTGTGTGTGTGTGTGTGTGTGTGTGTGTGTGTGTGTGTGTGTGTGACAGGCAGGCTTACCCAGTTTATCACAAGACAGAGACAGTGTTTCTGTGACTATAATCCCTGGCGTCAATTTACACACACACACAAACACACACACACACACACACACACACACACACACACACACACACACACACACACACACACACACACACACACACACACACACACACACACAGTGATACAAACATTAATCTAAAAGCTGTTTTAAGAAAGCAGGAGCCAATATGCTGTGGTGGCTGAGACATAGAGGCACTCTGGGAGCTCACGGGATGGTACAACCATCCAATCAGGAGTTAAGCTGTGAAGACACCTTTACACACATTTACACCTGTCAGCCATGTGTTGAATCAACAAAAAATATAAGTTTCTTCATAGTCTCTCATGATGAGAGACAAAAAGAGGAAGAAACACATACAAAGAGACCTGGAGTACTTAATTGTGTTTAGAGGGGTTTTTGTGTGATTTTAATGCCACTGTAATAAATCTTTGGTATGACTCAAGCACAAGGATCTGTCAAGGGAACTTCAGTAGTAAGAAGTGTTTCCAAGTCCTCTCAGAGAGAGAGCTGTGTGAAGCAGCAGGAGCAGAGGTGACATAGTGACATACTGTATCGTCAGGGATATTATGATTAATTACTATGGGCTTTGTTTCACCAGCCTAATTGCATAAGCACAGGGATAATGGGCTTTGGCATTACAAAGCAGCTTACACAACATTAACGCTTTAGGGTGTGTGTGCGGACGGCAAAAAGTGCATTATTCTCTACGTTTGTCTCCATCCGTGGGTATTTTGTGGCATGTTCTCCCACTGTTATACACTCTATGGTGGCATTGCTCCACCTCTCCTTCCACATCCCTATCACTCAACCACTGATCCTTTAAAGTGGGGATTTAGCCCTGGCTAATCTGGTGAAATTGGTAATCTACCGAGCCACTGTTAATAAAATTATACTCTGCTGTTGCCAAGATGAGAAGCTTGCGGTGGAGATAAGGGAGAGGGCAGGACACCTGCAGCGCCGGACTAACTCAATACCTTCCAGACACACTGAATTGATCCGGACCCCCAGAAGGTACCACAACACAAAGAGAACTGAGCTTTGATCCGACATCCACAGGAGAAAGTGTGCGACGAATGAATAAGCGGAGAGGGAGGCAAGAAATCCACAAGGGTTTGGGGTTCCTATGATGACATTGGTGTTGCACGGTATAGCGATACTAGAAAACTATCGCAATACCCTGCTGCTAACAACGGAACAATACCCAATTTCATTAGTACCAATACTGTAAGTCACATTTATGAGATGCATCGGTGTGTGTGTGAAAGCGGGGCAGTGTGTGTACTACAGGCATAGTAGGCGAGCCGACCGTTCACGGCTGGTCGACAAAGCAGACAAAATATGGCACAGAAGTACTGTCGCCGAGAGTTATGAGTTGCCCTTATACTTATGAAGGTAAAACTATAATAAATCAAAAACGGAGGTTCCGTCGTATGAACTAAGACTCTTCATTCCTCCCACCTTGTCAACGGCAGCGTTTTATGGCTTCTTTTCACATTCTCCACTGCCTTGCATTGAATTGTCAATAGTTCAAGGAAGTTTTAGATTTTTTGCCGTGGTATCGTTTCAGTATTGGTATCAAGAAACTTTAGGCAGATATCGTATCAAGGTTATAATTTTGGTATCATGTCAACACTAGAGGACATGGATGTTTTGAAGGAATGTTTTGTCTGCTCGAACGTTATTATACTTTGCATCAACAACATTTAAGCGGCAAAATATTGTTGTGGTGAAGTTAGATAAAATGATAACTTCTTCACCATCTGGAAATTATGCAAAAAATGTCATTGCGCCCCACTTCTTGCCGTACATTTGAAATAAACACAGACAGAGATCCAGGCTTCTCACTGTGTTAAATGCTCTATTTCCCCCCTTGTTATGGCTTGTGGTCTTTCTGTAAATTGTTTGTCATTTCAGGCAAGAAAAATGACAGAGAACGAAAGGAGAGGAGAGGCATGGCGAGGGTGAGGGAGGTGTATTTTCCTCTCATGGTTATTTTTAGGCTTGATTCTGGCCAGGGCTGGAACAGTGTGTACTGAACCCCACGGTGCTGGAGACGTGAGGGACGACATTTCCTCTACACAGCTCTACACCTGGCCAATGGACACTATAAATATACTGATCAAACACAAAGACATATCTCAGGGAAACGTGAATGTGAGCATGAATGATGAGTGAAAAGCTCTTCCTGTGTAAGTGCTGAATGAGAGAGAACCATACAATGGGCCAATAGAAGTACTGCATGCCACATACATCAGAGAGCAGTACATCGGCCTGTGTCAAGTTCTCATCAAATTTTGATAGACTTCAAAGAGAAACTATATCGTATGTAGGTTTCCGCTCTGGTCACAGAGATGATTGAATCTGGACTTAAAGCAAGAGAGCAAATAGAAAGAGCAAATTTCATCTCTGTTATGTTATTTATGTCCATAATAGTGATAATCAATTTTTCATTTTTTTCCTCACCAATAGCCGACTGATCATTAACCGTCCAGCTGCAATGATAATGGCTGCACAAACAGGTTAAATAATTTACCACCAGCTGCAGTGTAACTCCTCACATCCCTAGCCCATACTGCGTGTCTAAAAATGTACCTCTCCACACAATCCATGTCAGTATCACCGTAGAAGCATAAACAGTACTTCATACATGTATAATATCTCTTCCAGAGGTCTCTGACTTCAATAGTGCGACCTCTGAACTGCTGCTATTGCGATGAGTGGCAGAGCTGAGATTCCCAGAGCCCCAGGTCACGTGACACATAACAACCAACTCTCTCTTGAGATTGGTGGAGCTCGATGGCCACGTCTGAAGTGACTCGGTGACAGTTCAGACAGTCAGAGAGTAAAAACAGTAGTATGTTACGGATACCAAAATGCCTGAATACCAAATATGCCTTTAGTGGTGACCGGCGTGCGGCAAACTTTGCAGAGGATGGTTTTCTAGTCCGTGTCCGATTCTGACAACGTTTCTGCATGTTGTGCCCTCTTGAAGCTTCTGCTCTGGTTACCACATGCAAGGAACATAAAGCGTCGTCCAAATGACATACTGTTAATATTGCTGCATCATAGAAGCAATATAGATAAACTATAAACAAAATACATTTTATATAGTTTGACAATATATGGCATCATAGCACCCAGCTGTTCTCTGACTTATGCATTTTATTTGAGCATGCTCTCATTTTAAATGTGTTTCATTACAGTTAGGAATATACAAATAAACTTGGTATGTACTTTGAGCAGCACCTGTCCTGTATTCTGTAATCAGACAAGACAAATGTACCGCATCTTGGATGAAGTATGCTTTTATTGGCCAGCGCCAATATCCAACATCCATCATTTTCACTTGGCACCACACTGCTCTTGAAATTATTCTCATTTCTTGGAAAACACGTCACAGAATTTGAAGCAAGGCGGGTCACCTTCAAATACCCCATGCAGGAAAAACCCTGTCCAAGTAATAGCAGATTGGTTCATAGTTAAAACACTATAGCCGACTAAATTGCCTCAGTATATCACTATAAGTCTCTGTCCTTCTCCCACCACCCTTGGGAGATGAAGTATGTGTGATATATACCAGCAAGCAGTGTTTGCCTGGAGAGGGAGGAAATGAACAGAGCTGCAGCTACAACAAAGGCCTGGAAACTCAATTTCAGCACATACATTCAATTATGCATGCTATAGGCACATAGAGGACAAAGACACGCAGTGGGGACACAAAACACAGACTTAACAGTGAATACGTGACCTTGAAAGCAACAATAAAGCTGGACACAAAGAGCGTACGATGGACTACAAGAAAAGAAAAGAGAAGCAGAGAGGGCAATGAGGGAATGAATAGAGCAGCCATGAACAGATAGGAAGAGATAGATAAGAACAGAAAGGAACAGAACATAATCTTCCTCCTCATGTCTCCTTAAGGGCACACAAAATTAGCAAAACTTCTCAAGAACTCTGTTTGTATCTAGCAATTATCTCCATCACCATAATACCCTGATGTATTTATGAATATGCATGTGTTTGATTGTTTAAATATGTGCATATATAAAGAATTATGTAATTTCTGCAAGGGAGCCGGGAGTAGAAAACAAGCACAGCATCTCCACTGTGCTGAGATTCAGTACAGTGGAGATGCTGCTCAGTTTTGAACTAAACATAAGAAATCGTCACAAACTGCTGTGTGTTCACGTGCAGTTACAGAGGGAAAAAATTTTGAATGTCATAACATCTGATCGGTTTAGAGAGGGTGGGAGGACCTGAAGTGGAGTTCAAGGTGAATTTGGCCTTGTCAGATTGCATCACAGAGCTTATGTTGTCCTCAGTCTCCTGGCAGTTATCACCTTGGCTCCTTGTCTCCTGAGATCTGTGTTTGATTATGCATGTCTAGACAGCAGACAGAGACAGTTGAGAGATGTTCCCAGGGTGCATGCTTGTTTTTTTGGTTTTGTTTTTTTCCAGCATGTTGTGATTTGTTTTTCCCACTTTCTTGTCATACAGTTAAAACATTAAACCACCAGACAAAATGCCTGTAAGAATTGTAATACACATCCAAATTGTGCCTATTTGGCAGTGGAATTGACCCATTGCTAAGTCCTGCTACTTTGCTAATTTGCTCATGCTTATTTTTGGGAAGATACAAATAAGCGATTTCGGAGAGAAGCAGACAGAAGGGTCTTCAATATGCGTTTGAAATATATTTCCAGGATGTCAAACTGATTCAACTGTGAAAAAGACAAATATAGAAGCTAAAGCTTCAGATCACCGTGTAACGGAGAACCACCACATCACAAGGCGTGCCAGTCAGGAGACAACAAAATGAAGCGACGGCAGCCAGTTGGACTTCATTCACTGTTACAATCATTAAAAAGCAGAGGCAGCATAATGTGTACTGTATATATTAAGTGCACCTTCAGTAGCTAGCGGAGCATAGAAGTGGTAACACTAGCGTTAACGATGTGCTAACATTCTCTGCTAATGTTAGCGCCACAGATTGTCAACGTAATGTTTTAGAAACATATATCTCCTCCCAACCTCTCTGGGTATCACTATTATACGTAACGGTTAACCATGACGAGCTAATGCCATTCCAATCACCCTCTGCACAAACACTTTGTGTTCGGTGCTAATAATCAAATGCTAGCATGTCAACAAGTTAAATTGAGATGGTGAACATCGTAAACATCTGCATTTTGTGAGCATGTTAGCATGCTGATGTGAGCATTTAGCTCAAAGCACCGTTGTGCCTCGAGACTTGCAGAGTCGCTAGGCTGGCTGCGGACTCATCATTTTTGTTTCAATAATAAGTAATTATTTTCCACGTCATTAGCTGCCTAACACCCCTGAAATGCATTATGCAGACAAATGGGCACGCCAGTTAGACATGCATCAGGTATGACGCACACAGACGCACACAGACGCGTACACACGCAGCCCCGTACTCATACAAATGCTCACCGTCTTTGCAGCACTAATAGTGTTTGTATTAAGAAATGGCCACAAGGGCACTGGATCAATTATTCCGGGCTACAGGTGGGAGTGTTTGGCTGCCAAACATCTCTGAGTCACACAGGGGAAATAGTGATACTGCCTCATGAATTAAATATGTCTCTGAACATAGACGCCGACACACACTTATATACAGGTTTAAGCATGCACATATAGTATGCATATACACATTTATGCTTTGGAGCATTTGCACATAAATGCACACGTGCGCTAATTTTACACACAAAAACACATTCATCCACGATTTATGCTGTATTTCTGTCAGACAAGACGGACACACCAGCATGTACACATTCAGTGTACACTCACTACATCTGGTTCCCTTGTCTCCTCATCTTCTTACACACACACGTCCAGTCAGTGATGTATCACCTGTAGTGGTCTGGCTCAGAGCCCCCTGTGCCTGTGTATCAGGTGTCACAGTGGTAGTAATGTAATGAGTCTTGTTAGCTGTGGTCCACACAGAGGCTCTCAGGCTGACACTGCTGCACACAGACAGGACCAAATTAGACTGTACAATAGACTGGCAGGATGTAATAGCAAGGGCTGATGTATATATATATATTTATATATCGCCTTAGGTAACGGATTTCCATACCGTGGCTTCTATGTGCACACCCTACAGGCACAGAGGGCAGGCGGTCAGGCAAAAGGCAAAGGTCACAGCCAAATCCCAGTCTGGTACTTGGGGACAAGCTGATACCACTCATCAACATCAGAGCATCTTCCACTCCTGCGGCACTGCATGTCCTAGACTAATTTGTTTGGGACCAGTGAAGTTGAAGCTAAATTTGTCTCAGAACATTTTGAAACATAAATAACACACTCCTTGTTTTTCTTCATTTTTGTCACTTTTCATAAATTCTCTCACAGGTCTTGTTTTGTCATCTTTTCTGTTTTTCTCGTCTTTTTTCATTCTTGTTCAAATACAGAGACGAAAAAGAGAACGGTGACCGTGATCAAAACTCACCTCTGTATAATAAAAAAAATGTAATGTAATATGAAAATGTGCTTCTATTAACACACAATTGTTACTACTATTTAGTGAGTAAACACATTTACAAATGCTATATAAACCTCTTCTCCACTACAGGCAGACATAGGCCTACTACTGCAGCCGCTGATAACTGATACAATGTACAGTTTGGTACACTTGCTACTCAAATATGCCAGCTTTAATGTTTGCTATTGCCCTTTTTCTGGCCTTGTACAGTTTTTTGTACCTTTTTCACATCAAAGCAACAAGACAATTTTGTACCTGTGGTGTATTTTGCTCTCATGGCGCATGGGGCTAGCATCGGGAGAGCCCCGACGGGCAGAGTTCTGTTCGACTTTGGGACTCTCCGGGTGTTCATGACGCCCGTCTTGACATATGTTGCTTGTTTGTAATAAACTTCATTATACCAGCAAGAACAGTGTCCGCGGAGATTCCTTCATCATCACTCCAACATCACTGTCGCTTGAAATATATACGACATACCTCTTCTACAATCCTGCATCACATTCTTGCGTTTATTCCAAGAAAAGAAGAATACAATTGAGCTTCAGAAAACTGAGATCTAGTGCACATAATTCACACCACTGCAAGTAGCGCTGGGCAATATATCAATATTGTTTCGATTTTTTTCTCCATATCACCCAGCTCTACCTGCAAGTTTAAATCTATGATATTGACTAATCTCATGGTAGCTAACTTTAGATGGATACTGCTGTGTAACCGACAATACAGTGTCAGTTTTTCGGATCTCTACTTGTGTTACTGTTACTTTGTTGATGAGGATCACATAAACATTTTAATGGTTTTATCACAAAATAAGAGCCGTATCATCACACCAGGAGACAAACCATAAGACCATGAGACAAAACAGCACAGACAGAAATCTCTTATTTGAAAACGTTTCAAACTCTGGCAGAAAATGGTCTTCATTTTGGATCCAATGCCAAAGGCTGACTGAGCGAATGTTATTTAAGGGCCTTCCAAGTTTCTGTCAATATAGCTAACCCGACCCAAGAACCTAACAAACAAGCAGCAGCAACATTTCAAAAGGTTTTAATTTGGACGACCAGCATGAAAGAGCAGACTTTATATTAAAGGATCACCTCACAGGTTACTTTTCAATAGTTGGTGTGTATGTCCATAGAAACATACTCATACAAGAGCTCCCTTTAGCTGGAATCTAAAAATCATAAATGTAATTCTCAACCTCAACAGTAATATTATAGCTGGTAGTTTGTGGTGTTTTCCCTAAATATATCAAAGATCCTCTGCTGATCAGAGATGACAGCATCAGATGTGTCAGATGTGCAAACAGGAAGTCTGAATCAAATACATTTTGCAAGCAGCTAAAAGGCCCAAAGACCTCAGCTTTAATAACTACGCCTGACATTTTTCTTTCAGCAGTTTAGTCGAGCTGAATCACAGTGAATTTATGTAGTAGTAGTGAATCATATTGCTACCCCTGTGTGGGGAGACTTACACATCCACCTGGAGTCAGATGAGCGAAAACAATACCTAAATTAAGATGAATCATCAGAGGCTTTTTTCAAGCATACGCATTGCTTAGTAAATTGTGAATAATAACAGTTGATAAATACAGGTAGCTAGGAGCCAGAGATAGAATATTTGTATGAGGTGTTAACAGGCATAACAAAAGGAATATGGAGGAAAGGGATGACACAAAATGAAGGAAAGGACAAATATGCACCAAAAAAAAAACAGGAAATTATAAAAGGTGGCAAGGGGAGATAAAGTAGATTTTGATTAACTGAACTTGAGTTTGTGTTTTCTGATTGAGAGTCAGAAGACCTGATCCAGGGTCAGCTGGGGCCAAGTTTACTGCACAGCAGCCAAGTAGACAAGAGCAGAGTGGACATCTCTCACCAAAAGGCCTGCTCTCTGCCACTAAACACTAAACTAAACACACGTGCACACGCATTTACAGTATACATGCACATACTGCATATACACACATCCACATGCCCTCATCCAGATGCACACATGTTAATGCACACAGGGACTCACAGATGGACACTTACACATGCAGACACAGCCTCCTCAAGAATGCAGACTTGAAAACACACACTCACACAACCTCTCATTCTCGGCCCCTTCCTTAAGCCGTCCAGAAATGTATTTTTGTAGCATGAAAACTGCAGAGCCCCAGAGAAACACCGTCATGCTGTATTGAGGTCAAGAGGATTGAGCCAGAAAACCTGGCCATTGTAAGTAGTAAAGCAGTCAGTAAACTGTAGTGTTGCTTCAGCCCCTTTATTGCTGATTAATGGCACTCGGCTGAGAAAGGGAGCATGACTCTTCTCATCACTAGGCGTCTCTGTGCCTGGCTAATTGGCCTAGTTGATCCACACGCCTTCATCCAAGCCTGTGTGGAGCGATTAGTCAGCCTGTCGAGTGATTGGCTCGTACCATTTGGAGCTGAATAAGGCAGGGAAAAAAACGAAAGGCAGCAGCTGTGGCGAAATGGCATTCTGTGCTTTCTGCAAGATGGTTTCAATTAGCACCTGCTGTCTCCCACGCCACCCAATGCTTTCTTATTCTTATTCTTATTTATTTATTTTTCTAATCTTTGACTTCTTTTTCTGTTCAGTTTCAACAAAAGTGATCTGACTTTTGCAGCCCTGCGAATGAAAGGGATTTAAGGATAGCAAGGTCAGTGAGCTGGTCAGACTGTTCAAACCACATAAGTCTTAATGGGAGAGTTTTTTAAAACTAATATTCTGCATATACACAATGACACAGCTACACCGAATTGACTTTCACATAACCGGGGGGACGGTGTGCAGGATTTGATGGCATCTAGCTTTGTGGTTGCAGATAGCAACCAACTGAATACCCCTCCGCTTACTCCTCCCTTTCATAGAATGGGGTAACATGACCCGAGGAGTGGAAAACTGTTGTAATGCTGTTGGCCTCGCTCTGAGGCCATCCTTATTACAATAACTAAACTTTAGGAGCAACTGAAGTCAGTCGCCAGCTGGCGGTATCACAGTTTTGCACTCTGCAGCTCATGTTACCGCAGTTTCACAAGTATGTTGGAGAACTATGGTGACCTCCAGGTAACTTAAAAAGGGGAAAGGCCCAATCTAGAGCGAGTGTTTGGTTTGTCCATTCTGGGCTACTGTAGAAACATGGTGGTGCGACTCAGTGAAGAGGACCCGCTCCCTACGTAGATATAAAGGGCTTGTTCTTAATGAAAACACAATGATTCTTAGTTTCAGATGATTATTCACTCGTGAAAACATCGTCATGAATATTATGTTCCCTATAATAGATCCCCTGAAATGCTACACACTGGCTCTTTAGAGCTGCAATAATCTGTAAAATACCAATGTTTCAAAGGACAACCTGACAACGTGAAAGGGGGTCACTCGTAGAGATGAACCAGCAGAAAAGCATCACCTGAATCTGCAGCTCCACTCGTCTTTAGCGAGCTTTATGGTGAGTATGTTCACAACTTGTTTCAGCTGCCAGCAAGTGGCCAAAAAAATCTGTTATTGCAAGTTCAAGCTTTTACTCTCTGATTAATGATGTGTGTCTGAAGAACGAAAAGAAGAAAAACTGACGAATAAGAAGGAAATAAAGCAATCTATACCTGCTACTGTAACAACACTGTCTTTGGTCTTTGGTGCACTAAATAACTCATGACCTTTTACTCTGCCGACAGGACTATATGTCAGTGGAACGGGAAATGCATGAGGTTACCATTTAATCCAACAGCCATCTTCTCCTTTGGAAAAAATGACCAAGGAGGCCTGTGAGCTGAATCCCTTTTATCCTGTCACATAGGTTGAATGCATGATTTGATAAAAATCCACATTTAGTACAAGCTCATAAATTCTGACTTCAGTCGGTCATGGTGGGTCGGGAGTGCATCTCTCAAAATAACATTCACAATAAACATGGTATTTTAGGCGCAATTGAAACAAATATAAGCTTGACAGCAAAAACTATTTTATTTGGTATATGAGGGATTTTTGCAAAAGTGGCTTTCAAGAACGTTGCAACAGTAGAATGCGAATGCTTGATTTGTAGTCCGGCGGCTGAGCGCCTATGCGTTCTGTGCGGGCGCGCTTGCACGTGCCAGAAATACACAGAACTGCGGCGGATTGGGGCGACATCCACAAACCAACTCTGCGGCTCTGCACAAGCCTTTCCACAGAAGTATAAATTAGGCATTAGGCTCTATTTATGTTTACCATTTTGGTTCAGCATGTTAACATGCTAATATTAGCTAATTAGCACGGAAGTACACGTTGGGCTTGTGGGCTTGTATTTAGTTTTGCAAGTTTTTGGTCATTAACCAAAGTGTTGGACGACTTTTAGTTTCGACCTGATGAATTGGGGGCACTGAAGTAATTAGTCTTGAGGGAGACTTGAATGTCTGTACTCAGTTTAATTGCAATCCAACTTGTAGAGATATTTAACTGGATAAGTTAAGATGTTAACCTGCTGGTGGTGCAATAGGATAATTCAGCAGAGATTATCTTCTGGGGACCATAAATGTCTGAACAAAACGTAATGCCAATCCATCAAATAGCTGTTATTTCAGTCTGAACCGTGTGGTGAAAAAAGAGACAAAAGAGCTTGAATTGGTTTTGGGGCTCGCCCATTGCATGTGTATGTGGTTAACCTCACTTTCAGATACAGTTACGCCCACCACTCTCACTCCTCTCTCTGCCACTGTGTTTCTTACCAGCCCTCTCTGGCTCCATGTGAAGAGCTCCTCTTACAAATGGAGGCCTAATTTTTCACTCAACAGCTTCCACTGCCCCACTGTTGTGTGAAATCTGCTCTGTCCTTGCAGCCGGCTGGGATCAAAGAGCTGTTGACTGACTTGTCAAGGCTACCGTGTCTGTCTGACATTCAGTTTGCATTACAGAGCCTGCACGGGTGTCGCAGCGATAATGTGCTTTTGTTACGATCTGCTCGATGGAACCAGGCTGTAGTGTGTTCAGTATATAGACCTGTGAGTGTGCAGTGTGTGAGCTGGTGTGAGCAATGCTGTGTGTTGCCATGCGGGGTGTGGTTGATGTATGGCTTACTATTCCTGCTCTGCAGAGAGATATGTTCTGCCCCAGCACAAGCTGCAGAATCTGTTAATACTAAAATATTAGAAACTCACTCCGTACACCACCATAAAAATAGTTTGGTTTTGTTTTTCTTGTGTAGCAGAAAGAGACTATTGCATTTTCGTACAACCTTGGGTTGTAGAATGGCGATAAATCAACCTTGATCATACATTAATTTGTTTCTTACCTGGGTTGCTGGCCCAAGCATGACCTGCTAAGATAATCAATCTTGTATTCAGACTTGTATGTTTTGTATGCAGAAAAAGTATGCATGGTCCATTTTTTAGATAGGTAAAATTGAAGTAGAAGTGGACTGATCAAAGGTCAACAAGCAGTAAACTGATCTTCATCCTCTCTTTTACCCTTTTAGCAGGCATGCCGGCAACAGCCCTCGTGATCCGCAAGGACACATATCAACTGAGCGCTTTTATTTCAGCATTAGCATTTCCTCCATCTGGCTTGAATACTAAACTAGCAGGGAGATTTGTGGGGCAGTCCCTTCACCATTTTGCAAATCCATCGTGTTTACATTTCCTATTTGTAGATATGGATAGTTGGAGTAATAAAAATATGTTAAAGTCACTGGAGGAAAGAAATGTGCAATGAGGCCACTCAGACAGTCAAAATGAATATTGGCTAAAGCTATTTTTATGCGCTTATGCTTTGTTGGCCATATTGCTGTTTTCATAAAGTAATTAAAATCCTCAGGATCTTTTGCTACAGTGCAGGCTTTCAAATATGACAACAAAACCGAAAGATGCAAACCCCTCAAACCCACACACAAGCGTCTTATACTTGAGGACAGCGAGGATAACAGTTTTAATAATGGTTTGACTAATTTGGTTATTAAGCTGTAAGCCTAATTGATAGACTGTTTTAGTCTAATCAAGTAGTACTTTGGCTTTCACTCCCTATTCGGTTTCTCTAATTGTAGTATGAGTTGATGGAGAAACACTTTCTCATTAACGACATAGAAGTTAAAGAGGAAAAGTTGCCAACTCTGACACACAAACAACAAACAGCACAGAATCTAACAAATACTCTCCCTTGTTATTTTATCCGTGGGACCCCGGAGACGATAAACACAGATCAAAAGATAAAATTCCTTCCATTCTACCATACAAGATGCCAAAAAAAACATGGTAGAAAAGCCCTGACTCTCCCTTGTGGTGCCTGTTGCTATATTTGCCCAGGAGGCTGGGAAAGACGAGGAGGAAACACAACCGTGACACCTTCAATTAGTAACTCGGACCTGACAGCCTCCGTCTCCTGTCGTCCCTCAGCTCTTCCTCCACAAGAGAGCACAAGGTTAGAATGCAGATGGAGTGTGATGTGTATGAACGCAAGAGGAACTAGCAATAAAGAGTGCATGTGCATTGATGTGTTTGAATTGAAAAAGTAGCTGTGTCTGTAAAAAGCTTGTATGGACCCGGGCGATATTGCGACATGTGAGAGAGAGTTCATACTAACCAGCAGTTCACCTTTAAAGCAGCTTCTAGCATATTAATAGCCAGAAATAAGGGTATCCGATATCACACATAACTATGTGTGAGAGAGTACTTCACAGTATGTATGTTTAATTTCCTTTCATGTCTGCCTCGATTATTTTCTGGAAATATTAACAGCAGAACATCTTGATCACATTACATCGTGAGCTTGCAGTTTCCCATGACGTGAACGCATATCTGTTCCTGTGTGATTTGTTGTTATGCACAGATAATAAAAAACATGCTTACTTTCTCATGGATATGAAACTACAATACAGTAGATGTGGTCATACCAATTATAACTAATCTAAGTCTACAAGGTCAAATATAAGTGAAATATACCCGTTAAAGCGTTGCCTACTTCACTACCCTACAAATCCAAAACAGTAACTAAATATTTTCCTCCTCCTATTATATAAGCTTAAAATAGAAAATATTAGGCTACAAAGAAATAATAAAATAAAACCAGCATGAAAAAAAATAGCTAATTACAGCTATAGCTAGAGAGCTAGTCTAACCTATCTTAGATCATAATAGAGAAAAAATAAAAACCAGATGAACTAGTCCCGCCAACGGGAAATTAGCATAGCTTAGCAGAGTAGCAGTAGCTGATAGCAGTAACTGCAGTCTCTGTAGCCTCAGACTCTCCTGTGATTTTATGAGGTTAAGCTACCTTTAAATCACTTATTTAATGTACTTGAATTAAAGATTGAGTCATTAAACCAGCTCATTGCTTCAAATGGACAAGACAGCTGGAAAGACCTTTTGCTTGAAGATGTGTTTTCCCTTTAGATCGTCCAAACTGATTAACGTGAGTTCTGTCACAACAATTAGGAATCAGCATATAAAGGCATGAAATTAATGTTTTACCATTTCTTCTTTTTTTGCAGCTTGGCTCAAACTTCAGCATACTACACTCGTTAACATTTCTAAACACTGTCTGTTCAGTGTTTACTATAACCTGATGTATAAGTAGAAATTTGCATATTATAATTTGTTTACAGCAGGGAATTGTTTCTGGTGGTAAATACATTGACAGATGGACAGTCAGGTAAAAAAAAAAAAGGGAGCGAGGTGTGAGGATGACTAAGAGCGGCTTTGCAGTCTCTTACTGGGTGACCCTCAAACTGCACAACACACACACCGCACCACAGGAGCAGGAAGAAGGAACACACGCTTCAGAAAATTGGCACACACATTTCCTAACCCTCTGCCTCTCGCTCACTCTCCTTGTCTCCCTGCGTCTTTGTCCTTGCACAGAAATAGCTAAAATATTACTGTGAGAAAGGGAAAGTCCCATGTGTCCATCTCAGCCACACACTCCCTGCTTTTTATATGCACCTTATGACTTAAGTTTTCACAGTACAGTTTAATAAGCGTTTAACTGACACCTTTATCAACAGTGACTTAAAATAACTAAAACAGGAAAATAAAGATACAAAAATAGTTCATTAATCAATTCGTCGATCAACAGAAAGTCAATTGGCTACTATTTTGATCATAGTTTTAGTTCTTTTTTTGGATTAAAAATGCCACATATTCCCTCGTATCACCTTCTCACACGTGCAGGTATTCTGCTTTTCTTATATCTGATAATGAACTGAAAACTGAATATCTTTTGAACCGTTACCTTTTCAATACGTTACCTTTAGGACTGTCGGCAATTATTTACCGGCATTTTTCACAATTGTTTTGACATTTTTATCGAATTGGAATTGATGAATCCAGAAAAAAAACAGGCAGATTAATGGACTATGAAAATAATCGTTAGTTGCAGCCCTACAAGACGATGAGAGCAATGACATTAATAATATGATAATATATGATTTTTGGCTTGCCTCCAATTAATTCTGAAAATAAAAACAAATGCACAAATAAATTCCGCTCAGCATTGAGAAATAGGCGGGATGACAATATATTATGATTAATGATTGTCATCCGAGTATGAACTTCTCCAGGATCGATGACACAAATTATGTGCATATGAGATCTTGGAGTTTTTGCCTTTTTCCTTTGCTCTTGCATCATACCTGAGGACGCGTCACTCTCACTCACACGCTATAAGACACACACCCAGCGAGCTCAAAATCCTCCTGAGTACACATTGTGCTCACCTTATGTGGGTCAAGACTGATACCTCTGAATTAAACCATTCCCAAAATAGCTGTGGGTGTAATCACCGCAGAATTCATTAAGCACAGCTGGAGTGGTGAGACTCGTAGTGTAGAGGTGAGCACTCCTGCTCTAAGTTCCCGAGGGAGAGTCTTTCCATCCGGAATAGACAGCTGAGCGTTGCACTCACAAATACACACTTACATCATCATCATTATCGTCATCATCATTCGCCATCGATCCATTCACCTTGAGTTTGAGACTAAGTAACACGAAACATATTATATGTTTTCATGGCAACAGATAGATAGATAAAAGGAATATACCAATAATGGGGATGAATGTCTGTGCTGATGCTGTCTTTTATATAAATCATTGGTGCACCATCTATTATGCACATAAAGTTCAACGTGCTGCCATCTTTCACCCCATAAAGCACTGCAAGCTGTATTCATTCAGCGTTTGTAGCTATCCCACAAAATCAATTTTTGTGTAATCCACACACAAATTAGAATACAAATACTGGAAGTAGAAAGAGGGCAAAAAATATATATATAAACAATGGACTTTCACCCAGGAGACCGTTGTTTGTGTCCCGTGTGAAATCAGAAGTCAAAGTTGACTTATTTGTCCTGTAACTTCTGTACTTAAGTAACGCCACTTCTGTAGTTATTCTAACCCAAACCACAATCTTTTCCTAAACCTAACCTTTCCTAAAGATAGTTTTGTTGTCTAAATGTCACCAAGCTGTTTCCTGTGAAGACGGAAGTTTATTTTGAAAAGACTGCATGTGACATGTAACTGGTGGAAATTGACACGTGTTGCTGGACTTTCGTAGGAAGACACGAAAAATGAGGAGTCATTTTTTCGTAAGAAATTATACGATCCGTTGTATGAGGATATGTTGAGTGCTGCTGAGATAAAGCACAGGCTAAAAAATGCTTTCCACTTTGAGCTCACACCGTGTCAGTGTGTTCACGGGTCAAATAATCCAAGACGAATGCAAAGGCAGAATGTTAAGCATAAGCATAAACCAACTTATCCCAAACACAATACAAAAAAAAAAAGACACTATAGCAGGAGGTCGTTTTGTAACAGATGGTCCAACAGTGTGGTAGAAAGTTATCAGCATGTTGGTGGTAACACTAAACTGGTTGTTACATCTCTTCGGTCACCACACAGATTAAATCACAGTAGTGTGACTGCTCTATATTGTTGTTAATGCACACACGCTTTTTTGAGGATCCAGTAGCTTCATCGTTCTCTCTCCTCTCACATGTCCTCCCTCCGCGCCCTCTCCAACTGCTCTTTTGCCTTTGTTTGTAAAAACAGAGATTACGAGGGAACAGCATGTGTCATCTTATTACTCAGCATTGCGTCTCAGCAAAAACACCCAGGCAGCTCCCTGACAATTAACTACCCACTCTCAGCTGAGTAATGCTGCCAAGCCTCCAAAAAGACCCCTTTTTAATGTCACCAGATGACATTGTGTTATGCAAGCAAAACATTGTGACATGATCTGCTGAGACATTCTGTTGAAATGAAAATATTGCACTCCTGGCGGTCACTGCTGCACTGAGAGTGGGGGCAGAGTTTGTCAAGAATTGGCTATGAAAATGGTCTCCTCCCTGTTTCTGTGCTCCAGTGTGCGTTCACAAAGTGCTGCTGGTTTGAGATTTCATCACTTCATTCATACCTTGATTTACACAAGATCACAAAACGTTCAACCCAGACCAGCTCACAAACGCATCGCCGCAGCCACTGAGGCCATTTTATTCACATGAATGGAAGCTAAGGAGGTAATGCCAATCTCCCGTGTTGGGTTATGGGTTGTTTTAAAGGGAAGCGCTCGCCTGGGTTGAAAGGCATTGTGGGCCAAGCACTGTTACCATGGTAAACTGAGCAAGAAGCATTGTATTGTAAAATATTGTATTGCAGTGTGTTGGCTGTAAAGTATCCTCCTCAGTCTTTGGGAGGCCCCACAGGCAGACAGGGACTTTAAAAATGCATGATAAAATAAAGAACCGCAATCATAATAATAGTGCACACATTTTAAGGCAATATTAAAACACAAAAACAAACACTTGCTGTTTAAAGTCTTTGCTGCTTCACATTAAAAGCACTCCACTGGCGAAAACATGAACAGGATGACTTCTATTGTGATGCAGTCACAGCAATCCTTCATCAAAAATGCTTCTACAAAACTTCTGGTTGGTGTTACGGTTCTGTGCAGTATACGGCACAAGCTTCTTGCCTTAACACCAAGTACCTCTGAAGAAAAGACGGCAAAACAACATCTCCTCTCTATTTCACTCTAGCGTCATCCATTCCCCAATCCTACTCTCCTCGTCCTCGTCTCCTCTTCACAGTGAGGTTCAAAGGAGAGCTCTTTGTCTCGCACCCAGACTGTGGCAATCCCCTTATGTTGCCACATAGGAAGGTCTTGTGTCGCTCTGTCTTCAGGGGGTGCTAACTGGCACACAGATCAAAAACCCTTTTGGCCACAGACTGTTATGGTTCTTCAATTCAATTTGACAAGCCACCAATGTAGACAAAGAAGAGCGAGACTTCTTGACAGTGTGTCACTTTGGTGGCTTTTTGAAGCACACGAGCAGGGCTGAGAAACTGCTGAGATAGAAAATAGACTTATTTAAATTAGAGCACCTTAACTTTTACTCTATATACTGGAAATAATGTGTGTGGCTTGTGTATTTGTCATTTCAATCAGCATGGGGGCGTGATGCACAGAACAAGACTAAAGGGTTGTTGCGATCTGACAACCAGAGTCGGGAACTAACGAGTTATATTTACTCTGTTATGTGTAACTCTTTTGAGTAAATTGTACTTGTCAGAGTAGTTTTGAAGCAGCATACTTTTTACTCTCACTTGAGTAGATTTTTAGATAAATATCGTTACTTTTACTCCGTTACGTCTGGATACATTCATCGCGTTTCTTTCATGTATTAATTATTTAATGCAGGCAGGTGGGCAGCTGGTCCCCTCCAGTGCTGACACAGCACTGTGGTAGTCTGGCTATTGGAGACTAGCTGGTCCCAGGCCTGCTGGTGCTGTGTTATCCTACCGCAGCCACGCCTCCACATGTCTGTTTAAAGCAGCACGGCTAAAGCCTCAGCAGGAGGATGAAAGCGGCACGGCTGGCGTTTTCCACGCGTTTTTAGACAAAGCCATATGAAGGCCACCAAATGTTAATGTTAATAGCGCTGGCTAATATTTACAGACAAATTGTTCCGGTTGTGAACGCCTGTCTGAAGTCACATAACATATACATATAGTATAGCATGATTCAGAACTACTACTACTCCTGCTTTCTGTTGTAATGTAAATATTTAAATGTGGTTGTTTGTATGTTTGTTGTAGGTTTACTTCTTTAACTTTTCCTGAGGAAGACCAGCTGTGGTTGAAATAATTCCAGTCATATCCACATCAAATAAAAGATTTGGGGGGTGAAAGACAGTAATGTGCTAGTTACTTTTTCAGTTAATACTTTTGTACTCTTACTCAAGTAGTTATTTTGATGAATACTTTTACTTCTACTTGAGTACTTGTTTAGGCAAAGTAGCTATTTTTACTGGAGTACAGTTTTTGGCTACTCTACGCCCCTCAGCTAATAACATAAAAGACCCATCAGAGGAGCTGTTAACATAACAAAATGGAAATGGCACACTTTGTTGCTTCAGTAGTGTTGGGTGAGGAGTGGAGAGAAAGGGAAGGGAGACAGAGAAGAGGAGGGGGCAACACTCACACAGTAGTAAAAAGGGAAGTTTTGAAAGTGGAGCAGAGACAAGCAGAGGCAGAATTACACATAATTATCGTGGCCAGCTAAGCTTCCACTCTTGGTGTAATTAATGCCGTTCAGCTGGGAGAGGGTTTATAATCGTTGATATGTTTCAGCGATGTGTTCTCCACATTCAACAAGACTATGTTAATGAGCCCCGAGCACATACTTCTTAGACCCAATGATAAACTTGAGCTTTCAAGAGATATCAAAATGAGGTTTGAAGTGAAACGTAGATGGAAAAAAGATTTTAGATATTTCAGTCACCAACTAGTTTTGATGCGGGAACTCTCAGATGTTTCGCTCTTTCTGTACTGCATCTAATCCAAAATACATGACAGGGTTTACCTGTTGAGGATATTATGGCATGATTGACTTTCTTATTCTTCCAGGTGCTCATCATTACGCTGGCTGGGAAATCTAATTTGCTTTTGGATTGACAGTTGAACTACTGTTCTGATGGTTCAAGGTGTCAAACGTAACTGATGTGTCTCGTATTCTTTTCTTAGCACTGATGAGTTTATAACAAACAAACTTCACTTACTTTAAGAAATAATGAGCTATACCCTTTTAAATTAATGGTTTCTCTAACTCATGCTATTGCCTACAAATGTGGCAGAGAAATTAGTCAGCAAAGAGAACACCCACAATGTTGAGCAGGAGATTAGCATGTTTTTTTTTTCAAAATCCATAATATAGCAACAGGACGTGGATCTGTTTTTTAAGATTTAATGAAACATATCAAGGCCATCTTAAAGCAGAGTGGAGCAGGAGGACCCTTCACGTGTCGCCGGCGTCACTTGAGAGGAGCAGCGCCGCGTCTCAGCTCTCCGTTGTGTAAGATGTTTATTGTCTGGGAATCCCCATCAGGAGTTGCGGAGCTCTCACTCTCATGTTCCAACACCCCCACACTTCTGCTCTTTGATTGGTTAATGAGAGCCATTGCTCCATTCTGAGCGGAGGAAGTGATTGGCTCTACACCTACGCTGCCATGAGGGCTCACCAACGGTGTATTTGGAGTAATGTGTCAGCCGTCGTCATGCTAACTGACACATACGTGATGTCGCCCACGGGGGTAACAAATGTCCCAGAGAGTGAATGGAGCAGCCTACACCCAACGCCCTCATCTGTGTGCATGATAAAGATGATGATACAGATCTCATCATTATCACTTGAGGACAAGTAAATAGTCCCTGGGTTGGAAATGAGAGTGTAGGCTGCAATTGCTATGCAAATATAATTCAAACACAACAACAAATTAAGCTGGTTACAGTAATGGAGATGTCACCATGGAAGCAAAGGGCAGACTTAAGAAGAACCGCAAACAACATGGAGAGGGTTCACGCCAACAGCGTCGTGAGAAAACATCTGCCCTTGTGAAATGTCCCCGTTTTCTACAAAAGGGTCAGAACATAACATTTGTTTTTTTATGTACTGTCAATGACTTTAGATTAATTTGTCTTCACACTGACCTCATTTAAGACACAGTGAAATAAAAAAATAAAATACTATTTTTTATGTGCTACTCCCGTGTCACTGTGTTCATTTTTCCATTGTCTGTTGGTTTATACTAAGGAAATTTAAAAACACATGAAAATGTTTTTTATCAATTAAAAGGTCTTCATTTTCCTATCAAAATCCCTCTCTTTACCTGTAAAACATTAAAACATTTCTGATTACTCATCTAAAACTATAGGCTGAAGACTGACTTGGGGCGACCATTACAATGTTGTTTACGTTACCAAACAGAGCGCAGTTGTGCTCTAATTGGCTCATTTCACCCTCATTGTCTTCTTGCCGGAGGCCTACAGTCGTCTACAGCTCTGTATTAGCTCAGCCAGACCCACTCAAATCTGAATGATCTGATTCAAACTGCCAACATATTCTGTTTGACTCAGAAAGACGTCATATTACAAAAGATAAAGGTGATGCATCGTACATTTTACGAAAGGGGTCACTCTTAGTGATGAAGCTAAAGAGAAATATCACCTGAATCTGCCGATCTCTTTGGCTTTACAGAGCTTTGTAGAGATTTTCAGCTCATTGTTTCGCTGTCTGGCTGCAACTTTACAGTTTTGGTTCACTCTCACAGATGTTGGAAGAGAAAAATCTCTAAAAACCCACCGTACAATACCTGCTCAGTACCAAACAGCAGACAGACACAGTTAGGAACTAGCTGGTTAATGTAGTGGAGCAATTAGCAGCTAAAGACACAAATATTTCCCTCAGCAGTTGGTAGAGACCATAAACAGAGCTAAAAGAGAGAGACTATTGGACTTGTATTTATGTGGCCAGAAACTCCACATGAATGTTCCATATCAATTTATGGCAATACTCTGTCCCCAATTGGCCAACAAAAAAAGCAGTTATTGCTGACATAAGTCAATCTGATCTTCAGCACTTGCTTCAATCTGTGATCTTACTACTCATATGTAACATGGCCTCAGTTCTCAACCTTTTTTTGTCATCTCCTAGACATAATACCCACCACTGTTTTCACTCTGCTCTCTTTCATCTACTCTGAGTAGTCACACAGTTTGCATTATATTTGCCAAAACTCTACAGCATGAAGCCAGGATGTGTAAAAGGCCTCTTTGACTTCATCATCTCTCGCACCCTCACACTTCCACCCATGCACTTGCAAATCCTCCTGCGTTTATTTAGTCTTGTACGTATGCGTTCAACTTTGCCTCCTTCTGAGCTTCTTTCCACACTCTCTACATTGTTACATCCTCTTCCTCTTCTACTTCCAACCGCCTCTCCCTCCTCCTCTCGCCTTCCTCGTGTCCAGACGTAGTGCTCTCCTCCCAACGATGGCTTCTCAACTCTCCAGATGGCACTCTCTCATTTCCACAGACGCTCAATTTCAAGGGGGAGGAGGGGAAGGCAAAGGGGGAGAGCAGAGCATCCAACACGGAGACAAGTGATCTAATGCTGAAACTCACTCTCACAACACTTTGTCTTTGACAATTGGGCAGGAATAGTTTTCCATGTGGGAATTAATAATGAATAAGTCGGACCAGAAATTTTATTACAACATCATTTTTCTTTCATATTTTTGTCATGTTTTGATATGATTCAGCCTTTGTTCATGTGTCATACTTTCTCAAGTCAAAAACTGAATTAAAATACAACTCGCAATTTTGACACGTGGAGCTGCAAGTGTTGAGCGCCTATCCATCCGTCTGCTCTGCGTAAAAGCAGCATAACAGCTTTTAATGTATCTCTGCATCATTTGATCTCAGTGAATACACTCATCACATCACTCTGGGGATTCCTAACAAGAAGGTGGGTTTGTGGCCAGGTGAGTAATTCCTATATTTGCCATTTGGTAAATAAAAATCAAGACCTCTTTTAACTTAAAAAGTGTTTTTAATATGCTGCTAATCATCTGAATTTTATTTAGCAGGTGCAAATATTGTTTTCCATACATGATTAATACGTTTCTATTTGAGTCTAGTCTGCAATAGCAGCCTCTCTACGTCAAAGATTTAAGTTTAAATGTGATTTTAAAATGTTCATGTCGATGCTGGTAAAGTTTGACGTTGTGGTTAATGAGGTTTATATATGGTTTTAAATCTATTATTATAAAAAATATAGTAGAAAGTATGATGAAAATCTCACTAGAAATTTAAAGTCCAGATTTGATATTTCGCTACAAGTGTTTCTTTTTTGACATTTCATGAGTCATGAATAAAAAACACAGCCAACGCACAATGAAAGTGAGTGGGAATAAAAAAATATTACAGGATGCACAGCATGAGGGAGAAGAGGGAGGGCTTGTGACGTCCAAGTTGAGTGTATCATTGTATTGGGTGTATATCTCAGCATGCCCATATGACAGGATGTATCGCTGTCGCAGATTCTCCACAGTGGACCACGTCACAGCCCATGCAAGCAAGCACACCTCTAAGATCTATATTGAACACACTAACCAATGTACTGAAACAGTGAATTATAAGAAGGATGTTTTTATATAGTATATTGTAGTGAGTCACATCTTCGTCCCTACGGTGACTTGAAAGAAAGTAGGTTCAAGTGAATGTACAGCAATTCCAAGAAAATAGCAGTAAATGTGAGGCTGCTGAACATCAAGCCATTACGATGTTGGTTATCAAGTATTCCATTCATGATAATGTCATTCTGTGACATGCGTCCTACATCTCTAACCACGGTGAACCACACATCCCCTTTGTTACCTTTAACAATAAAAAGGTATACCAGCCAACCTGGGAGCAGCAGGGACTCTGTCCTCCACCCACACAGAGATCCTTAAGCACTGCTTTGGATGGCACTCTGCTGCTCGCTGTTGTGTGGTGGAGGTGTGTGATCACTGGAGAATAAACAAGAAAGCTGCTATCTGGCTTTTCAATGCAGGGCAGGAAGCTCTAGACAGCCCTTAATCTGCCCACGCCTACATGTAAGAAACAATAAACTGATACCAGCCATGCAGGGAAATGGATACATGAAAGATCGCATGAGCCACGCTTTCTCACCTTTCTAATAACTCTTAGAAGCCAGATGTTGTGCTGGTGAGCTGCACCTCAAAACATGCAAAAGTGTCCCCTGTAGCAGCATTGATGTATGTAATGTAAGTATGTGACAGAACATTCCTGCCTCAGAGAAGCAGTTCTTAAAGGTTCAGTTCTTGAGCTTCATGCATTGTTAACAAGCTAAGTTTGCATTCACAGAAGGAAATATATGCCATGATTTAGAGTCTCATAGTAATAAATATTTGAGATAAAAATCTGTCTTGCAGTTACATATATTAATATGCCTATATCCGTGGCGTTACCACCAACTACAAAAGGCATTATGCATCCACCCCATGAAGAAAAGATAAATCTGTAAATCGAGGCCCCCAGGGATTATCCCACTCTGTGGCCCTCAAAAAGCAATGCATTCCTTATGCACACTCTCCAAGAAAAACATCCAACATCCTGCCTACATCCAAGAACATGCATCTGTCAGCCTACTTCCATGATGCATTCATGGTCAAGCTCCAGTTCGGTCCCTGTGTTGAAATGTATTGTCGATTTTATACATATGTGAAAACACGCAGATATGCACAACACACTGTAAGCACGAGCGCAACATATCCAGTCCTATTCCCATGTAGAAGACACACGTGTCCATGAGGACATAGGGTAGACACCGAGTTAATTAAAGCCACAGATCTTCTCACTGCAGCATCACTTTGTAACATGACCCCGCAGAATGAAACCAGTTGGCATGAGAACAACACACATGCCAGTACATTTGGTTGTGAGTTTATCATCATGGTAGTGCAGTCAACAGCAGGATACATCAGTTTGCTTCTACTGAGTTCACCCAGTATTTAGTAAGATTACCACCTTCTACAGCTCTACAGACTGGGCCCTCCTGACACTGATGATCAGGCCCTTTTCAATGTCTGGTCGTCTATACTTTGAGCTCAATAGCAGTACTCTTTGTCACATGCAAAGCCTGTGGAGTTGCTGTGCCATGCATCCATTAATGTTCTTGCACAAATGCAAAAAAAGAGGGAGAACAATCAGAATGGTACATGTCTACTTTAATTAGAGATATAGATCATATATATAATTTCCATTAACTTCATTTTCTCTCTCCAATATTTCATCTTTTATTTGACATTACATTGGGTTTCCATACTGGTGATTTAACCTTAATTTGTTAATTTAATTTAACTTAATTTCTAACTCTTGCTACTGTTTTCACCTTTTGTCTCCCTCACTCCTCGCACTTTCCTTTTATCCTTTCTCCCCTTTTGGCTGCCACAGTATCAGATGTCTGGAGGGAAATGTTACACCAGTAAAGATGGTGGGATCAGGGTGTTGATTTCAGTGCATGTGTGGCACCCTGACTCCACGTAAAAGCATGAAGTGAAAGTCTAGCCTTTTGACTGCTTTGTGCAAAACGCAAGGTCAAATCAAAGAAAGGTATTCGGTGTTCTTCAAATGAGAAGAAATTGGAAATATATTTCAGGATAACAAAGGTGACTTTCAAGACAGTGGGTTGTGTTGTCCAGCTGCCACACCTGTTAACGATTTGGCCGCTAATTGCTCTCTGAGCAGCTGCTGCTAATGGGCTTCGTTTAGTAGGAGCAGTATATAAAGGAGACACAGAGGGATGTATAGCAAGGCAAGAGTTCACTCTCAAAGCTAGTTAGTCCCAGTGCGCTGCACGTTTCAATCCATAGCGTCTGAGGAGGACAGGGTGCTGCTTTTCAGCTAATAGCCATGGCTCTTGGACTTGTTCTGCGGTATGTTTTATTGATGAGCATTTATTTGCGCTTTATTTGTTTCAATTACCTTTAACAGCGATTTTTAATTGGATGTTTGTTCTCTACTTGCCTCCTGCAGGGTTTCCTGGATTTGTTTTTTGCTGTTTGACTGGAGTGCTGGATTACCAACTCAAGGTAAAGACTTTTCTTAATTATCACATTAGGCCTCAGCAATATCTAATGTGTTGTCTTTTGTTTTTAAAAAAACAAGGATATCGGTATAAGGCTGACTCGCGTAACCAATTTGATGATGACCAAGATGGAGCTCTGAGCTTTGATGAGGGTGACTGGAAGGCTCCAGCTAACCAACCAATTGGCCCTCATTACACGAGCTACAACAAGCCTTCAGTTGCAGAATTGCCAGGTTCAGTCCCAGCTCTAAAAAACCTGCCCAACATCCAAAGTTCTGCTGAGGTGGCGCGTCTTGTTAATGGTCGTCCAAGAGATTGGAGCATGGACGACCCTGCGAAAGCACTCGTGTTTCCTTTAAGCTCCAAGTACCAGCACAGTGCTCCAGCAAAACCTCAGCCAGGCCCTGTCCACGCTCTATATCCATCTGGGAATACTGGGTATTCTCCAAATACTGCAGGACGGTATAGCGACGACTCTAATTACGTGGGCGCAGGATCGTCACCTTCCTCCACACGACAGGGCTCATTCTCCAGTAGCCCAACTAATGTTGGAGCCTGGCCTTTCTATCCCTCTAGGCGGGGGAGCCCCTCTTCTGGGTTCTACGGAGGAGAAAACCCTAACTTTAGACAGATCAACTACCGGCCACAAAAGCCAGTTGTCAGTACCCAGAAAGTTGTCAGTACCCACAGAGTGAGCGAACCGAGCCGTCCTCCCATTGCTCCTTCAAGCTATATTGTCCAGTCCAGAAATGGCTACCAGCGATCCAGTTATCTCCAAAGCAAGTCCAGCTACTTGCCAGATGTTCCCCATCAAAGAGGTTTTTAGGGTGAACCAGCTTCTCCTCAGGCTGTAAAGAACCCTCAAAGGTATGTTCACAGCTAACCTTAATTCTCTAAATGCTTATTTGACAATACCAGGATCACTTGTCTCCCAGGACAAGTGGTAAACAATATGACTAATGTTTCACTTTAGGCTTAACATTTCAAAGTAACTGCAAATATTAACCCCCTGCTTTCTTTTTTTGCAGAATGATGTGCCCTCTGAAGAAACCAAATAAAAACTTTTGAAATTTGAATTTGCTTTGTAGAGTTCCTTGTGTCTCTAGATCTGCAACCTCTACACAATAGTTGCTCATGGAACCACTAACCACCTACTTGCTGATGCTAAAATGGAGGTTTTAGTGTGAATGCACTTAAAAAAAGAACTGGATGTTTAAATGAGATGGCATAATGACAAAGCATGCTCAACTTTTATGCTTTTCAGTGGACGCATGGAGCTTTATTCCTGCTGTGGCTATGTGGCGCTATAGGTTTCTTTAACTTGGGTCAAACAGACACTTGGCGACGTTGTGCAACTCTAGAGTCTTCTGTCGCTATGCCTCACTCTGCCAGTAACAAATGCACCAACACACATGCAAGTAGTTTACCTTGGCATTGAAATCCTTGTTTCCCAAATCCCCTGCAACACAAATTACACAATTAGGGTGGTTTTATTCTGCCACTGCAATATGTAAATACAAATTTCAGAAACTGGTTTTAACTTGCAGTCTGTTTATAAAATATTGCTTGCACTAAGAAGTTCTTAAAGCCATATGGCAGAAACGACTAAACATTCCAGTGATTATCTGCACACTAAATCTTTAGGCTTTCAATGTGAACATATTAAACTTGCCGAAGAAACTCAAAAGCATTGCCAATATTGCTGTTAACATATCCATGAAGGAAAAATCTGCATCAAAAGTGAGTGACAGGCTGTCTGCATTAAACACAGGTGTGCGCGGGGGATGCTTACCATATGAAGTCTGTACAGTGGCTGCAGAACGTCGGCTGCTTGAAAAATCTCGCAGTAAATTTGTGGTTCTTCACTTCGTGCACATTTTTCTGCCGCAAAGCCCCTTTGCGGGCGAATCGGTTCCCAACCCCGGCTGAGTCGTTATAATGTAAAAGATGGTCGGCCATAATGGGGGACTAACCAAACTACACAACCACAACTTGGTGTTTTTGTCCCGGGCGGTTTTCTGTGAGGTCCTCGTGTGTCACGGCTCTGACGAGAGGTGCCGTCTCTGCTGGAGGAGCTCCTGACAGACCGCACGCCTCCCCTCTGCCCGGACCACAGCTGAGCGCTTCTTTTTCATTCAAAGTGACGTCGTTGAAGTCCGCCTTCACGTGCTGTGGGAATATTGCGCTTCAATTTCAGCGCACAATTAACCTCGCGGTAGAGTTTCTAAGTTTTTTTTGGGGGGGGTTGCCTAAACACCTGGCATGCATGTCCTCTAATCTCCTCTGCACCAGATCGGGGTATTTTGTTAGGCGTTATGGTTTGTGCAAAAAAAAAAATATATATATATGTAGGCTATATTTAATTTTAATGAGGGATTAACCGAGAAGGCATGTCCCTCCATCCGTTACTGACCATCCCTCAAACTGAAGATGTGGTGCACCATCGTGTGGACTTAAAGGAAATTGCATCTTTTTTTTTTTGTCACTTACATTTTTATTCATTTAGATATATTAACATTATACATAGATACAAAAGTTAGGTTTGTCAGACAATAAAGTAAACAAATAAAAAAAAAACATACAAAGGGAAAAATAATACTAATAAAATTACAATAAATAAATACAAACAGAAAAAATTTAAATAAATACAAGTCCATTGCAGTTTTTGACTAAACTGACAATCATGTCACGCATCAGGCAACTATATCAGATATTCCACCTTATTTGTCTCCATTAAATGTTGCTGAGAATTTAGTCTTTCATAGTTCAAACCTTTATATACAGTCTATGATTGAAACCGGGCTTTATATAAAAAGCTCAATGTTGTGCTGGTAAGAGTAAAAACAGAGTATAGGCGATATTCTAATTAGATATATTGCACTGGCTTCCTGTCCAACAAAGAATTGACTTTAAAATCCTGCTGTTGGTTTATGAAGCTCTGAATGGTTTAGGGCCTAAATACATTTCTGATATGCTGCTACCTTATGAACCATCCCAACCCCTTAGGTCATCTGGGACTGGTCTACTTTCTGTTCCAAGAGTCAGAACTAAACATGGAGAAGCAGCATTCAGTTTTTCTGCTCCACACATCTGGAACAAAGTCCCTGAAAGCTGCAGGTCTGCTGAGACCCTAAACTCCTTTAAATCCAGATTGAAGACTCTTCTGTTTGCTGTTGCCTTTAATTGAACCAGGATTCAAGGATATTAATCAATTTCTGCATTTCACTACTGTATTTTATTTCTTAAACTGCACTGCAACTTTTATTACATTTTTTGCTTTTTAATGTGTAAATTAATGTTCTTAATTGTTTTTAAATCTTCTTTTCTTTTGCATTATGTTTTGATGCTTTTAATCAGACATTCTCCTTCACGCGCCACTTTCAAAACAGCACTTAAAACTCATTTATGTAAATCTGCTTTTAACCTGTGATGCTAGTTATGTAATATTTTTGTTTTGTTTCTTACTGTGATGATGTCATCTCTCTTGTTTATATTGTTGTTGCTTCTGTTATTTGTTTTTACCATGTAAAGTGCCCTGAGTACCTTGTAAACATGTATACAAATACAATGAATTATTATTATAATTATAATTATTAATGGTTTTATGTGAAGTACTTTGAATTATCTTGTTGTTGAAATGTGCTCTAAAGCAAACTTGCCTTAAAGCAAACTAGGAAGCTAATATATAACTTGGGGAAAGCACACCAGACAGGATCAAAAAGTGAAATTGTAAAAAAGTATGTAGAGTTCCTATGGCAACAGGGAGACGCTGCTGCGTCTCCAGGGAAACCGGATGTGACGTAAAGTGAGGACGCTGAGGTTTTGAACCGTTTTGAGCGGCCAAATCCGTGCCTTAAAGTAAGTCGCTTTTCAGACGTTATTTTGCATTTACGTTCAAAGTAACCTCATCTGAGCATGTTCGTATATTTGTTTGTGAAAGTGTGTAAAATAAGAAGACCCCCCGCGAGCGTTTTATAGCTCTGCTTTAGCTCGTTTGCTAATGCATCATATGCGCTGGAGTCTCACTCCGTGAAGTAACTGGTAACCATCGCTAGCGTTAACGCTAGTTAGTTAACGCTAGTTAGTTAGGTTAGCTGGTGTGTGACCAGTGTAGTTATTAGCTGGTTGTCATGTCATTACGTGACAGGATGTTACCGTTGCGGTTTATAGCTAGAAACTGAGACAGATTCACACACTCATTGTAGCTCGCTAACTTCTTGTTGACCGTTGAATCCATTTGTTCATCTCCCCAGGACACCATGAGCAAATACGAGGACTCGTGGGACAGGCTGGATACTGAGTTTGACCATTTTCTGTTGGACATGAAGCCATATGTTCTGAAACACCATAACAAGACAGGTGAGAGGACATGTCATCTCTGTTAACTTCCCTAAACATGGTTCAACATCACACTTAGTCACTGGCTCTAGTTTCTGCGTTTTTTTTACACTATTTCAAGCAAATGAATGTCTCCAGACAACTACCAGAAAGCCACTGACAAGATAATACATTAATGTATATTTAATTTCCTGTCGAGTTATTTCCTCTGTGCCTCTCTCTTCCGTTGACTCCAGAGCGCCAGCGATGTGCAGTATGGATAAAGAAGCTGTGTGACCCGGTTACATGTGGCTCAGGTGTGATGGGCCGTAAGAACCGCAACATGCATGCCCGTTTGCTCCTTTACATGCTGAAAAGAGGGGTCTTAGAGAGGCCTTTCACCTGCAAACCAGAGCCTGGCAGCCTCAAGACACTCCCGACCTACATGGTAAGAATGACCGCTTCATTGAATCATGGAGTAGTGACAATGTGCCGCCTTCATTTGAAGAATAATGAACTTCAAAGTCAAGTTAATGAACATAGTGACATGGGTCGGCGGATCCACGTCTGGGGTCTATCTGAATGTGTGCCCTCCTGAACATAGTGACATGGGTCGGCGGATCCACGTCTGGGGTCTATCTGAATGTGTGCCCTCCTTCACGACCCTCCTCCTAACCAGGGTGGGACGCCTGTCTGAGGCTTTGTTGTACTGGCGTTGCTGCCTTGAATGGAAACTGATTCAATGAACATTGCAATGTTTTGCGAATACTGAAACTGACTTAATTGACCAAATCTGTATCTCCTGTTTTGTGAATTTTCATTTTCAGTCAATCTACTTTGATGAACCACTGACTGGTCGATCTGTGGAGCAGAGCAATGCAGGTCTGCCTGACTGGGTGATGGGAGAGCTGGGTGGCTATGCTGATGACAGTTTGACTGCCAGTCTGCTTCAGGACAGAGCCAGTTCCACACCTATTGCAGCTCACCACAGGTACTATTCCATTGTACGTTACCTCACTGAAATATATACTGAGCTTGGTGCACGGTACTGACTAAGAGACAGAATTTATGGTACAATGGCTGGATGTGTACATGGGTCTGCAAATTGGAAATCTCCAATCTGTCACTAATTTATTACACATGGCCATATTACTTACCATACTGTTCTTGAAAAGTTATTTTCCTCTGACTTCTAACATCAGCCAGGCGCTTTATTTCAATGTTCACACCACACGGCCATTCAGGCCGACTCGGTGACATGGAAAAAGAGCATGTATACAGACAGAAGTCAAACGTTTATCTTGTGATTATTGATGTAATTCAGGTTTAACAGTGAAGTGAATGAACTACACTGCAGACTGGAGTCCCTTCTAACAGCAAGAAGCAGGGTGACAGCAGACTCGTATGAACGGGCCCATTATATTATCTGACAGTCATATCGTTCTATTAGCAAAATATAATTTTCCTAAGCGGAACATATTCTCATTTATACCTTGAAGAATTCACAGTGGCTGGTCAGATTCACAGTGAGGGGTCCTGGCTCCCTTCTCTTTCGAAATGCATCACATTTTACAGACAAAAGTCAAATATGGGCATTCAACTATAATTTTGTGTGTCTGCACATATATATATATATACAGACAACGTAAAATCATTATATATATAACGTATGTGAGGATGCTACATAACTCATAACATATTTATCCAAGAAGAAATAAGATATTTATCCAAGAAGAAATAAGATATTTATCCAAGAAGAAATACGATATTTATCCAAGCAGTCTGTGTTGATGTTATTTTATGAGACTAAGATTGAACTTGGCTGTGAAGCTGGATACACACAGCCTTCGTGACTGATCGTCCGTCGTATTTGCTCTGCAGCACTATCTGAAAAGCCAAAGACGTTGCCAAGTTATTGCATCAGTCTGCTCGAGCTGTCCATTCTGACTTTTCAAAGAGATGCACTTCATAACAGCATGAGAGGATGAGGAACCTCTTGTATTCTCGATCCATCGTTCTGTTATTCTCCTTTTTACACTTTCCCAGTTGTTGAACTTGAGGTCTAACCCCCACAGAGCAGAGAGGAAATCAGAGTAAGGCTCGGTAGCTCATTAGCTTGTTTCTTAAAATTGTTGGATTTTCTATTCTTGTATGAGCTAAATGCCTAAAACATCAATTTATGTATTTCGGATTCAGAATTGTGCCACTTGATTAGAACTAGTTGTCTGAAAGCTCATGTGCTACTTTTGGTACACCTGCAAAAACAAAATCACATGAATACATTTAATCACGTTAACACACCCCGTGTGAACTCTTTCAACACACCTCTCTAAATCATCAGTCATCCCAGTTTGCTCAGGGATATTTCCTCTGACTGCAGGCAGTTGAGGCGCTTGACAAAGTGATGTTAGTAATGGCTCAGGGTTTTTCATTCCAATTAACAAGGAAAGGCAAATCAGAGCCCAGTGGCTTGATATGCTCATTAGCATAATAAAAAGAGAGCTCTGTAAGTGTAGCAAAGAGCTTAATATCCACCAGGGCACTGTGTAAGAAAGAGTACAGGCCCTCCGCTGCCATATGTAATTCATATTTTACTGTCGGGGGTTGTAGAATATTTGATTCTTAGAAACGTATATTATTAGGACTTGTCTTTTAATATTTGTCACACTTATTATCTCGCCCGTGGCCATGTCCCACCAGCAGAACACATTTTAATTCTGTGTTTTGAGTTTGTACCGTAACAATAGAACATGGTCAAATTTAAGAGCTTTTAAAATGCCAGCATACTTAATCACTTGCTCCTCGAGTGTAAAGTTAATGGACAATTATGTTATAGGGCTTTTGTTTAGTTTATCAATGAAGTTTGTTTTCATAAATATGTTTGGATTAATTATTTGTTGGATAAATTACTAATATTTTTTCTCCTAAATATGTTTGAATCGATTAATTAGAATCAACATAGGCTTTTTTTTTTTATATGACTTGATCTCTAGTGGTGAGGTATTTTCTGCTAATTATTGACCTGTTTGTCAATCTATCATCTATTTACATAATAGATGCTGTAGCTTACGTTACAAGCACAGCCCTTTCTCCCCTCTGCTTTAGAGGGTGTGGATAGAGAGGTTTTGTGGGGAGCAGACTGCTGAGAACCATATTTTAAGACCATGAAACACTCAGATCACAGGCTAACGTCCTGATGGAGGAAATTAGCCGGACCAAGAGTCCTTTTATGTGTCTCTCTCATTTAGATAAGATTAAATGGAAGGAACTCGTCTGACTCCCTAGGATGTGGCAACGTTTGATCTCGGTCTCACTCGCCATTAGTCAGGTGATGGGCAGGGCTTCTTTTAGCTCGTGAAACGGTCCAATGCAAGGGTCAAGATCTCAAAGCAAAGTTGGGAGGATCTTCTGATTACTTCGGTTTCACACAGGTGTCTGTCTGTGTCTGTGTCTGTGTGTGTGTGTGTGTGTGTGTGTGTGTGTGTGTGTGTGTGTGTGTGTGTGTATGTGTATGTGCGTGTGTGTGTGTGTGTGTTTTAACAGATACATCATCAACAGTAACCTCATTAGTCCAAAATGCCCTGAGCAAATTCCACCATGCATTCGACTATTGCCCTGCTGTTCCTAATTTTGCCACAAGATAGAGCCACTGCTTTGTCGATAGCACTAATTCTGACAGAGGAATGTTGTGGGAAAGCAAATGCTGTCAGCGAGGGTAAAGAGATCGTACAAAACAGCTTTGGTGATTAGCCAACATGTCCTGTCCATCTTCTGATGTCACGGTGTGTTCAAAGGAGACAGAGTATGATAAAGATATGTGGGTTGCTTTAGACATGTTGACTTTGTAATCCGCACTCCTGGTGTCAGGTGTTCAAGTTTAGTTCATCTCTTTGTAATACTCTACTCCCCATTTTTACCATCCTCTCTTTTAGGCCAATCTTTCTATTTTTTTATCTTCTTGTTTTCCTCTTGTCTCTTCCTCTGACTTCTGCATTCCATGTGTGTGCTTTTCATCCACATATGAAATATTTTAAACCCCCTCCTCTCCCCTTTTTTTCTGGGTAAGTATGACAATAACATTGTCCTTGCAGTGGCAGTAGTCAGCCATTAATGCTGGTATGAACGCCTCACGTCTCCCGCTCACAGGCCATAGTGTCTCTGTGATATTGCCTCCAGGCGGTTTTGGGTTCTGGTGGAGGGAGTGCAGGGGCTGAGAGATGTTTGTGTCCCAAGGTCAGACAGCCTTCCTGAGGGTGCCCGAGGCTGAGACCCGGGCCCACTGGCTCTACACCTGGAGGTCAGGGTGGGGTATGGATGTCAGGCTGCTTTAATCAGCCAAGCTGCAGCTTCAGAGGCTCTACATGGTGTTCTCATTTTCTTCTGTATGTGTGTGTGTGTGTAGCTCTGGCCTGACTTGCCACTGCTTTGATCTCTGGGCCTCAGACTCCAGACACATCTGATTCAATTATCCTCATCCACCTGTTGACTTAGAGGCCCAAGATTGCAAAGCTTGGCCCGCTTATCCAAGTTTCATGGCTGCATGTGCATGCAGGTGTGTGTGTGCGTGCGTGTGCATGTGTGTATATATATAGAGAGAGAGAGAGAGAGAGAGAGCCCTAACAGTGTTATTGTAAAAGTATTGTATTAGTCTTTGATCGTGATCGTTTTCTTTTTGAATTTTCAGCACATCTGTCTCTCAGAGCCACTGCATGTATACCTCAGTTATTGCTGCCGTCCCATTGTAACTGTGCATCAGCACTTTGATGGTTCTCGGGTCAGTTTGTGCATTTATAACACATTAATTACAACACATGGCATGTCACAGAGACTTCCTGGTGTGTAAAGGTACATCAGACCGCCCAATGACATCAACTGTACAATGTAATTATTACATATTAGTATAGGGCTCCAGAGCTGTGCAGCATCAAGAGTGGGTATTGTAATTCTTCAGGCCACTGCACACTCTTAAATGAATTAATCATGAAAGACCAACCAAGAAACCTGGCTCAAAAAGAATCTGGCTCTCACTGAGGTTTTCCCCCTGAGCATTTAACACTCTGGTGCTTCTCTCAGGATAGTATCCAGGGTCGGACATGTAATCCTTATTTATGTCCTCATAACTATCCAGTCTATGTACCCAGAATCTTATTTACTAGTATCTTATTTACCACCAATCGCTTTGACATGGTCTCTGACGGTAAATATGTCATTATGTTACAAAGAAAAGGTTTAGTTTAGCTAAGCTTTCTTAAATTCATCCTTTAGATCAAGAGAGCCCTGAGTGATCAGTCACTTATCAAAATATTATACCAAGTAATTTAATACAACATATTAACATCACTGTCCATACAGTTAAATATAACTTTAAACAGTACCCAACTGTTATTTTAGCAGCCACAAATTTCAGGAACATAGTAATAATTTAGCCAGCCTTCCACTCGTTAGCTGGTGCTGAAGGCGTGTTCCCTAAATTGAGGGATTTGAGGTTTAAGATACAAATAAGAAATACTGTTTGCACAGATATCCTTCCTGTTCTATATTCAACAGTCTTTCCAGAAGCGATGGTGCTTTCCTCCACGAGATAATGCTGCCTGTGACAAATGAGGTTCAAAATTCTAAGTTCCAGAAATCTAAAAACGATTACATGGGAGAAAAAGAGCGCCCATGGGCTCCATGTTGAGTGTGAAACAGTGCCCTCTAGAACGCAATTTGATGTCTCTATTAGATGACAGCGATTTATTATTTTTTTATTTTCTTTCTTCTTCTTCATTGTTGTCCTACATCCTTTCGTCTCCTTTCACATCTTCATTCAATTAGCATTAGTGGGCCATTAGTGTCTCATGTGCCTGCGCTTAATGAGATTGTGTGTGTGTGCGCGTGTGCGTGTGTGTGTGGTAAAATGAGAAGCGTGTGCATTTATGTGCCAATGAATATAATCAGTTTCCCTGTTAAGCTCCTTGTTTAAGCCGTGATGGACAAGGACACGATGAGACAATGATTGAGGTGAATGATTATGAAAGGATTGTAAAAGCCGTAGACCGGTGCCCCGTGGGCTGTCCGTGGAAACAAAGTGATGTATAGCAGAGACGTTTATTGTTCAGATGGGATGAAATACAGACCACAAACCATGCAACCAATGCCAGATGTTGATCTGTGTAAATAGCGAGGCAGGCTGCCTACGCAAGCACATTCATATGCAAACAGAGGGACAAAAGCCGACACACACACACACACACACACACACACACACACACATTGTACTACAGGGTAACCTCTCACACGTTTCTTTCTTTTCTCTTCCAGGAGAAGACTGTATGAGGAGAAGCCTCCATCCCGACCGATGTCCTCCAGCCCACTCAAACAGTCACCCAAACGTGACGCCAGGATGGTTGGTTCATCAGCATATTTCAGACTGTCAACCACTCCTCTGGACTTTCCTGCTATACTTGTCTTAAAGGGACAGTTCACCTCAAAATCAGAAATGCATACGTTTCCTCTCACCAGTAGTGCTTTTTATCACTGTCTCCCAACACTGGGCCACTCGCATCAAAACAATCTAGATGGAGTGGCAACTTAAAATCCGTCACGGTTTAGAATGATGAGAGTGAGGCAACACACACTTAGTCAACAGAGTTTTAAATGCCTCTGCTCTTAAATATTTCAAAACTACGAGATTACATTTTATAAAGAGTACGTTTCGTTTCACAAACCTTTTTAATTCCGTAATTTCTATGAAAATGTAGAAATATGTAGGGCTGATTTTTTTTTGGGGGGGGGGGACTGTCCCTTTTTCAAGATTCAACAAGTTGTGTTTTCAGATTTATAGGTCGCTGTGATGACACATTGAAATATAACCAGCAAAACCGCTGGTGCCAATACAAATAGTGGCCACAATGTTTTTCTTTCTTCTTTAATGTTGACCAATTTGGAAATTCTTGAACTCATTTCCCCATGAAGCCGGAGGAATTTCCCTGAACTCATAAGTTGCCGGTTCAAGCAGCAAAAATGGAGCTAACCGTTGTGATCACAATACATTTAACAGTAACAAACACTCCGCTGCCAATTTTATTTGGTGCACCTAGCTGAAACGTACCTCTACGAAGGTAGTAGTATTCAGTTTTTGGTTAAACTCTACGAGAGAGGTGTTGATTAAACTTAATTTTTTGGCGTTTGTGGTGCTGTTGAAGTATATTACGTTATACTGAGAGGTGTTTCTGTTCTAACTTTGGCAGAAAATCGTTTATGTCGGACGGCAAAGCTGGTTTAGAAATCTGCTTTTCCGGGGGCCTTTTTTTATTGCGTCATCAAACCGCCATCAATCTACCGAACATGTTCATGGTCAAAGACGATGTGCAGTTCATTTGCACAGCTGCGAGTACATCAGCGGCCAAACGCGCTTGAGGCCATTCATACTTATCGGTGTTTAACACAATGCGTTGAATTCCTGGTTTCGATAAAGAGACTGTGACGCGCTGCTTTGAACAGCCGGTGACCCGCATACTCGGCATTCCTAGATATTGAAATGAAACGTTTACTCTGTTTGTCGAGGGTGAGGCTCCGGGACCTTAATGCCTTTTTAATCAGAAGGGGCATTTAATCCCAAGCTATTCATTCAGAGATTTCTCTGTCAGCGCAGTTCCGTTGAGGTACGGCCAAGGTCCACACTCCACCAGATCCTAATCAAATTAAACAACATCTCTCCTTTCCCTATCGCTCGCTCAACTTTATTAGATATTTCCCCCATTTCGACCCCGCTGCCCAACTTCGACTTGCGTAAACTGATCTTGTATCAACAGAACCCCTGGAAGCATTCGAATTATACTGCATAAAACAAATCCGGAGGCCCTGTTGAAACAAAAGGCTGGGGAAAACAAGGATGACAGGCAGTTAAGCTGCATATGCCCCTCTTGTGGAATTTACTGCATGACGGAAATGATGTGGAACTGCCAAACATCTGGAGCGCTGTATGTGAGAGGGAGGAGAGCGAGGGAGCAAAGGGTGGAGGAGATGGAGATAACGAGGGAGTAGAAAGCTGTTAGTGAAGGAGGAGAACACATGTGGGTGTACTGTATATCTGTAAGCTTGCAAAAAAAAAAGAATGATGTTGTTGCCAAGAGAGGAATTATATTGTGTCAAAACTGATAACCTCCATATCACTGTCTGCCGTTTGCTTCCGAAGGCCAACCTTCCAATCAGAGAAATCATTTGAATTCCCTCTCATTTATAACTTCATTTCCATTTTGTTTCCGCTGTTTACACACTCTGACACTCACGCTTCTTCTTTTTTTTTTTTTTAATCCTCAGGTGGATGTGGGGCTGAAGGCAGATATGTCTCCCGATGACAGTGACCTGGAGGCTCGTCTCAACAGCTGGAACCTGGGGGTGAGTCCAGGGGCATGCCTTGAGCTCCTTGGTTACATGCAGCTGTCATTACGCTGCAGCTCATCCACAGTTCCAGTGAACCTGATCGCTCGAGCTCACGAGTACACCGAAATCAATAGGGCAGTGGTGCTGAGCCGTATTGCCGACACACGTCTAAACAAAGAGGGGGCGGGGGGGGGGGGAAACCTTTCACCTATGTCCTCTTGGAACCACTTCCTTTAGGCAGCTCATTGCTATTGTAGGACGTGAGGGTGGGATGAGAAGTGAGAGGAGGGTTGTGTAAACTGAGTATTTGAAGATGAGTGCGCCTCTCTTATCTGCTCTGGCTGGAGTGCACCAGGCCGGGGCTTGATAAGCACTCTGCCCTCATGTTCTTTTATTCCCTATCTCCTCACCAGCATGACCTTGAGTCACTCTTTTTCTTCTCCTCGTCGCCTCTGTCCTCTCCCCCACATTACTCACACAGATGTCTTCCACAGCACAGCCGCGCTCTCTCACTGTCTCCTTCTTCTCTTTCTCTTCACCGTGTCCGTCTGTTCTTCTCTCTTTTTCGCTCTCTCTGTGGCACTTCTGTCCGTCCGTCTACCTCTCTCCGACTCTCTCCACGTTGCTCTGCCTCTCTCTTTCAATTCCAGGGTAATCTGAGGTATCTATCAGCAGACGTGAAGCCGTGCACTGCCCCGCTCGGCACTCGTCTGTGTTGAGACGCTGATAAGAGGCATTGCCTGGCAACGCTCCCCCAAGCCTGCATCTTTCAAATCAACAGATGTTCTTTCACACACACACACACACACACACACACACACACACACACGCCAACCCCCTTCAAGTTTACAGAAGTTTTATAGATGCACTGCTTCAAAGCGCCCGCGCCAACGAAATTTGAGCACGACCGAGCGCCACTCTATCAAGAACATCTTTAGCTTTGCTTTAGATCTTCTGAAGCGGTCCGTATCGCTTTGTTCATTTCACCCCGAATGTAATAAAGTCTGTGTAGTCAGCATGGTGGCCATGCTGGACAGTAGACGGCAGATTGCTTCAGACTCAGACAAGAGTTCCAGCTACCATGTGGCTTGTTGGAGTTGTATCTCTAATGGGACTTGGCTTACTTTTCCATGCAGAATTCAATGGTAGTCCCTGCCACTTGGGCGTCCATTGTCTGCGGTGAAATGGGTGCGCTGACGGCTTGCTCAACGCTGGTCCGAAACTAGGAAGCCATCAATCACCGTGTGTTTGTTTGGCTGGAGATGCCAGGCCTTGTGATGTGGAGTGTTCCTCTTCTGCGTCCGTCCACGTCAGGTTCCAATGACACAGGACGCTGTGCCAGCTGTGAGGCTGGCCAAACATGTGCACACAGGAGCATGTGTGTGTGTGTGTGTGTGTGTGTGTGTGGGCGCGCGGGAGAGGAGTGTGCGCACGGGCATACTACGTGTGCACCAGCTCCAAGTTTAGTATCACGACACTGTGCCAGCATTACACCGCAGCATTTAGTCTACATGTCTTCCCAGCCCTGTGGGCCGTGCTCAATCAAATCTGATGACTGGCTGTCTGTGGGTATAAAAATAAATCCCATTCTTGTTTTCTGCCTGGGCACTAGTTTAGAGGGATATTGATTGATTCCTCACTTGGTAAATATGGATTTTGTTTTATTTATTTTTTTTGCCAGTGCCAAATTTAAGTAGCAATTCATCATACATTGTGGCACGCAGCATTGATGCTGCCCTGCGCTGACATATTGAGTGGTCTGGTCTTGTTCGTGTGTCTCACTGTGTCGAGCCGGCTGTCTCCTTTTGTTGAGAGCTTATAGTATGTCAGCTAACAAAATGTCTGACCTGTTTTTACCTGCATCACGACTAAGTCGGGAGGCAGAGCCGCTTTCATCTGTTTCCGCTGTCGCCGGCTCACCCTGAAGCAACAGATTGTGACTTTATCCTCGTACAGTAGCTGTAACTATTTTAGTGCCAAGCTTTGAGGTTGTTTTAGGTTCTGTTCGCTCATCCTCCATTCCTTCTGGATCGGCTTTGTGTGGGTTGCGCCACCTCACAAACATTAAATCCTTTTCATTTAACTGCAGCTGAATAAGTCCCGCGCATCCCTCCTCTTCCTCGTCCTCCTCCTCACACTCTTCCTCCTTGTTGTCCTCCTTCATCCCCATGTTAAAGGAGATTTGCAACACAACTGTTTACTGTGCGTCAACGCTGTCATCTTCAAAGTCGGCGGCACTGCTTTCCAAGGCCGTGATCTTGCCGCTAGTTAGCAGCCCCTATAGACAGCCTCGGTGCTTAAGAGAGAAACACTGTATGCTAGTGTGAGTTCACACGAAAATAATGGGGTCATAAACAAATGTCAAATAGTGGTTGGAAAAATCGCAAGTTGTCAAGACAGAGATGTTTTTGTAGTTTGTTTCACAGTCAGTGAGCTGTATTTATGTCATGCTGCAGAGTCATTTGGAGTGTGACTCTTTTGTGTTCAGGTTAGCAGCTCACTCTTTTTCTTTTTTCTTTTTTTCTTTTTTTCTTTTTTTTTTTTCTTTTTTTCCATCTCTTGTGTTTCGTATTATAATCAAAGGACATGCCGTGTCGGTGTTTGGCAAGAATGTATACACATTTGTCTCCATGTGCCGGTAAACGGACCGGGGATAGCTTACAGATTAGTGGTCCTGAGTGTTGACAAAAGGACCGTGTTGGGACAGCAAAGACGGGCTGAGAGCGGAAACCGAGCCGGCCACACACACAATGCCTTGAAGTAGCCCGACGCATTCTGTCTCTCTAAACAGACAAGAGTTGACGGAAGAGACTCCAGCCACAGCACCAAGCTTTTGATGTGTTCCCCGCATTGTTTATGACAAACTAAGGGCGGAGGTTAGATTCTGGTCCTGGTGGTGAGGCTTTGTAAGAAGAAGAAGAAGAAGAAGAAGAAGAAGAAGAAGAAGAAGAAGAAGAAGAAGAAGAAGAAGAAGAAGAAGAAGAAGAAGAAGAAGAAGAAGAAGAAGAAGAAGAGGAGGAAGAAGAAGAAGAAGAAGAAGAAGGAGGAAGAAGAAGAAGAAGAAGAAGAAGAAGAAGAAGAAGAAGAAGAAGAAGAAGAAGAAGAAGAAGAAGAAGAAGAAGAAGAAGAAGAAGAAGAAGAAGAAGAAGAAGAAGAAGAAGAAGAAGAAGAAGAAGAAGAAGAAGAAGAAGAAGAAGAAGAAGAAGAAGAAGAAGAAGAAGAAGAAGAAGAAGAAGAAGAAGAAGAAGAAGAAGAAGAAGAAAGAAGAAGAAGAAGAAGAAGAAGAAGAAGAAGAAAGAAGAAGAAGAAGAAAGAAGAAGAAGAAGAAGAAGAAGAAGAAGAAGAAGAAGAAGAAGAAGAAGAAGAAGAAGAAGAAGAAGAAAGAAGAAGAAGAAGAAGAAGAAAGAGAAGAAAGAAGAAGAAGAAGAAGAAGAAGAAGAAGAAGAAGAAGAAGAAGAAGAAGAAGAAGAAGAAGAAGAAGAAGAAGAAGAAGAAGAAGAAGAAGAAGAAGAAGAAGAAGAAGAAGAAGAAGAAGAAGAAGAAGAAAGTTCTAAAGTTCTTCTGTTTACTCTTTCAGATTGAAAACCCCAGGTATTTGCGAGAGGACCCCAGTCCCTTCTCTCCAGTAAGTGTTCTCTCTTTTGGTCTCTTGTGCTTTTATTTATTGTTACGTATACAAAAGTGCTGTCTTTGAACTCCTCATCACTCCTCATCACCTAATCTCGGTCCTCTTCATCTCTATAGACTTTCAAGCCGGGTTTCGGGAGGAACAGCACCCTCGCAGAGGATCAGGGCCCACAGCTTGCACACAGCAAGGAGGTGTACACCACAGTAAGAGCCCTCAGCAAAGCCCAACAGTACCTGAACACTTCTGAGTGTGTGTGATGAATATCAGAATTATTTAATGATTCTCTTTTTTACATCCAAAGGCAGCACATGATATTTAAAACAATGTTCATTCCAATACGCCTAACCTCTTGCTACTCAGTTCAGTACACTCAGTGTTTGTATAGAAGCAAGTGTTGAACACACACAGAAGTCAAAGCTCTCTTGACTGCTTTATGGCCCCTTACAGCCATTTACATCCGGCTTTGTGCATAGTTTGTATTGTTGAAATGGCCAAGGCGAGCGTTTCTCTTAGAAGACTAAAATAATGCCAACTCCCAGTGATGACAGTTTTTTTCCTTATGTGGATTTAAGCTGAAAATCCCATTCTGAAAGCATGCTTTGAAGTCCCTGCCCCTCCCCACCTCTCCTTCCCTTCCACTCACCCCCCCCCGACCATCGGCCTTTACCCGCCCTGTTAAATATAAAACCGAGCATGACTTGGCTGTAATAGCCGTGGCTTTTCATGTCTGCTCGGGGAAAGCGCTCCAGTCAGTTAGATGGGCTTCACTGGGTGAGGCAGAGAATGGAGGGAGAAAGGATATGAGACATGATGGACAACAATGGTGTTGCTTATTGACCTGTCATAACAAAGTTCTGTTTGTCATTCACATGCGTAGACACACACACACACACACACACACGCACACGCACACACACACACACACACACACACACACACACACACACACACACACTCCCACACTCCCCTCCATACACATCCACCCAGTCTACCTGTGGGTTTATATTGAGTGTAGCAGCACCAATACAAAAACATTGAAGCCACGTCCCATGCTGTTTGATCCTGCCTCAGACTAGCTGACCTGCTACATACAGCCGTGTGTGGTGGGAATATGAATTTATCACATCTCAGAAGACCGTGTTTATCCTCCACACCAACTTTACTTTGACTGACGTGGAGGCTGTTGATTCAACTCTACGGTCATTTTTGTGGCTGGAGTTAATGATCTTTTTCTATTTGATAATTAAGAATAGTGTATCCGTCTCTTGTATGTCCGTAGTATGTATGGTGGACTAAATACCATTTGGATTCACTTTGTATGGATGTGGCCTTGAATTATAGCATGACGTTTTAGGAGAGAGGAAAGTGAACTGGCCTGTCATTTCCACTGAGGCCAGAATGCTCTCAATATGGGAACCAGTTCAGGAAAGTCACAGAGAAACATTGGGAGGGACACATTGGGAAATTAGAGGAAATGGTGCAGAGCTGGTGTATTTTCCCCGCGGTGCTTAGGTTTGTGCAATTTGCCTGCTGTCAATCTATTGCGTTTCTGATGTATTCTGCCATATACAGAAGTGAGTTTTTTTTATTAGAATTAAAATAAAGCTGTAGGGAAAATATGAGCGAAAAAGAAGATGTGTCCATGCATTGAAAGAGAGACTATTAAAAGTGTGTGCCTTACATTCTATTCCTCCAAGGCTTATAGAAGTCACTGCCAGCAGACTGTGCTTATGCTTTTTAGCCATGTTAGTGGCACCGCTCTCGGGATGGCAATTTCAGTCGGTCGTGTGGTCCTCCCATTTGGCCCAGACGGAATTATCTCAGCAACTACTGGATTGATTGCTATGACTTATTTTTTTATTTAAAAATTAGTTTTCCCAGAGGATGAATCATATTGACTTTTCTCTGACTTTTTTCTCGAGCGTCACCGGCAGGTCAACGTCTTCACTTATCCTGCGAAATATCTCAATGTCTGCTGGACTGACTGGCACAACATTTGGTACAGACATTAACGATTCCCAAACGATGTATCCCTGACTTTGCCACCATGAGGTTGGCATTTGTATTTTTCGGGTAAAATGTATTATAACCAGTTGGATGGGTTGCCATGAAATTTGCTAAACTCATGCATGTCCCCCTCTGGATGGATTGTAATCTCCATGGTGATCCTTTAACTTTTCATCTAGCCACCATCTGGTCAACATTTTGAAGTTGTCCAGTACTTTGGTTTATGACCTGCAAATCTAATGACATTCCCATCAGCCACATGCAGAACCTTCTCCTGAACTCCGCTGCATTGTGCCAGTGCATCTCCGGTTCCCATTGTGAGGTTCTGGGAATTCCCATTTGACTACACCCTCTGCCCTGTAAAAGAGGAATTATAATAGGTCTGTGGTTTATGACATGCTATTGTAAAGCCCCCTTTTTCTTCTCGTTTTTAGAATTTAAGATGGCCCCACTGATCAAGTGTCTTAAGTCACCTTTAGCAATTAAGAGAGTTAGGTGGGGTTTCAGGAACTCTGAACCCCACAGGACACAGCTGTTACCACACACGCAGTATTTTTCTATAGAAGTGACTCGAGTCACCTATCCCACCATAACCATATCATCCTCAAAAGCCACATTAAGCTTTCCTGATGAAGCCTTGAGGCCTTGTCCTACCCTGCCATTGCGTGGCTGTCTAGGCCCAGTCTAGGAAATCCCAGTGACATCACTTCCCCTTAATCCTGAGAGCCTAGTTGAAAATTTACCCAGGTTTAAAGCGTTATACACGCCACATGTCATTAAGCTGGCGGCGGCTTAACGAACATCTCAGCTTTCACACCAAACTCATCAGCTACTGACTGCATTGATAGGAATGCTGACTGCTCTTTTCCTATGGAACAATGAGTGGCAGCTGAGGAACTTCACCGCAAGCATTGCTTGGAGTCACTTTGCTTATACAGTGCTCATGGGCGAGTTGTGGAAAATGTCTGGCAGGGGCAACGAAGTCCCGCTAATCCTTCAGCACGCCCTAGAAGTGCTCAGCATTATGAGGGCTGGGTCTTTATTTGGACATTAAATAAAATGGCGACTGATGAATTAGGCTAAGCCACAGGACCGAGATGTGTGATTACAGAAGAAGATACCGACGGGCTGATTAAAGCCCCCCATCTTTCTTTGAAAGTTTGCATGTGATTGCATGCGCGCTGTCTTCAAACTAACCCCTTGGTACCTGACCTGAGGGATTGCTGGCAGCAGGCACAGAACATTAGACGAGTGTCTTCGTGTCAAGCAGTCACACTCTAATGGTCACAAGCCCCTGACTGGGGATCAGACCCCTTTTGCTTTCTGTTGCTGTAATGATGCAGTCTCTCTAATCTGAGGATCCTCTGGGATGGAGCGTGAGCTCTCAGCCCGTGATTTAGAGGGCCATAGCCTTTCTTATCTGAACGTTTTTCAAAGCTAAAAAAAGATCAAGCTGGTGAGCCTTAGTAGTTTAAAGGGGACCGGTTCCCTACGACTTATTCAGGCTGAGAGACACAAGAGACCAACCATGTTCCATAATGATAAAGTTACTATTTCAAGCCATTCTGTACTGTGTACTTGGTTCTTATGTACTTGATGTATTTATAGCAGCAAGTTTGAGTAGTAATCTGTTTACTTACTCTGTGCCTTGAACTGCCCTTCTTTAAAACTATGACGGTAATTTTTTGTTTTACATGTCAGATATACGTTATTTTATCCAACCTTACTATCTGGACAGACTGCAGTAAATTAACTCCTTGTCAGAGTGTGGAAATGACATCTAGCTGCTCCTCAGTAGATAGCGGAACGCCGCGTACCGACTATCCTCGAGCATCTGTGTTTACCGAGGATGAAAGCCGCACCAGGGCATTGTGCATCTCAGGCAAGACGAAGGAGATGCACAAACGCAACCTTGCTTTGTGGAGCCCGAACAGTTAGCAGACGATTTGTGAACACATCCCTCTGAGGAAGAAGGCCTTGACCCCCGCGCCGGTTTTGAGAGCAGAAAAAGCAGCTGTTTCCGTCTTCTCCTTGCATTCCATCTCTCATATGCCCCCGTCACCACTACCCTCCCCCTTTTTCCCTCCCACCCTATCATCCTTTCATGAGCGGAGTGTCAAAAAACATGGCATCTTACAGCGCTCGCTACAACTCTGAAGAAGAGAAGAGGGGAAAAAAGCTGTACCATCCAGTCGGGCTGATTGAAGGCATCTCAGACGCCTTAGGTGTACGACATTCCTCCTCCTCCTTCCCTCACTGACGACTTTATAAACAAGTTTCAAACGCCCCTGATCTAGTTTGACAAACTTTCTCCAAAGAGCTTTTGAAGAGAGGATGAGAAAGTGACACCCCCCCATGTGCTTTTTTTTTTTTTTTTTTTTTTTTTTTTCGGGGGGCGCCAGCAGAATCAGGTCCCCACTTACTCGTCTGCTTTTCAATCACTGCCATCTCTCTCTCTCTCTCTCTCTCTCTCTCTCTCTCTCTCTCCCTCTCTCTTTCTCTCACTTTCTTTTGCTTTTCCCCTTCTGCTCTGACAGGTCTCCTGTGGTCCCCTCAATTGCACAAGAAATGGTGGTAAACCAAGAAAAAAGATAACGTATAAAGGGAGAACACTTAACAGAGCTTTGTCAAGGATAAAGAGTCGACATGTAGCTAAAGTGCAATAATGGGGAGAGGCCTCTAGAAGGCAATTTTATGTGTCTTGTTTGGGCTTTTATTTATTTTTGCTCAGAATGATCATCCAACATAGAGTGCTGACATCTTAACAACATATAACTCTTTGGTTATATAGTGTTAAGATGTCAACACCAAAGCACGGCTGCATATTTTTTCCCCCCAAAACGATCCAGAATGCTGTTGATGTCTGTCCTGTATTGTATCAATATTTATACACTTAACCACACCGTAATTGAATATAATTTTTAATCAGGCCATCATCACAGCTGTTCTCCTTTTTGATTTTTACCCAGTGAAGGTCTAATGTGGTTCGACTGTGCCAAGCAATGTCATGGGAATTTTCTACTTAATTGTTTTGATGACTAGAACAAACAAGGGCTGGCCCCGGGATATTGTTAACCACTGACATGTTCACACACACAACCGCACTTTCAAAGGAAGAACGTTGTCACCCTGCTCCAGGGTTGATTAACACGCCAGAACAGACGGTGACTAAACATGAGTAGTGACTTCAAAGTGAATGGTCAGCCATATTTCCGTCTACGGTTCTCCCTCCGTCTTGCCATGTGTTGTGTGTTTGTGAGCGGAGACAACTTGTGTGTAATTTGGAGCAAACAAACTAGAAAGAGTTGCACGAAAAAAAGGGCTGAGAAAAGCATATTGTTTTAAGAAGCGTATGTGATTTACATAAGACCGAATGATAAAAAAAAAAAAATAAAAAAAATAAGCTGCTTTTATTTTTACATGAAAACATGCCGTTTTTTTTTTCTCTGGCACACCCTCAGGCAAAGTTTTAATTTTTAGCCCCACTAGTTGTGAGGTTCTGTATTCAATAGAAAATGTGTGTTTCAGCCCCACAGGACTTCTGTCCTCGGCTGAAGATCGGGATATTTGTGAGTGATATTGTCTTGCCAGAGAAGTGATAATTATTTCCAGTAATGATGAATGACTAATCATCTTGTTGAAAGAGAACATAGAAGAATAGGTCTTTTTTCTTTTTTCTTTTTTTTTCATTTGACTAAAACCGGGAAGCCGTCTCGCTTTAGGAGATCTGCTCCAACATGCACATGACAACGCTGAACTTTTGATCCTCTGAAGACACTGTTCAAATGAAGAGCGCCGCTCTCTTAATAATTAACTGCTACGTGGACTCCGAAGTGCACGCATGCAAACACACAGGCTGTCACTTTGTTGTGCTTACTATAGACTGTCATGTACACACACAAAACACACACACACACACACACACACACACACACACACACACACACACACACACACACACACACACAGTTGAATACATCTAAGCTCCACGCTGTTTTTCTGAAGCTCTGCTCACGGATAAATGTTTTAAAATGTGAATGTGGTTTGTTTCATCATCAGCACAAGACGGGACACACTATCTTCTTTCTTCCAGATTCATGTTATCGCTTTTATCCTGTCACACTATATGATGGTTTTTCTTTCCCCATTCTCTAAAATAGAAAGTTCTCAATGTTTAACTGCCGAGAACAAAATTAGTTTCTTGTGTTGCCTTGTAATAAGTAATATTTCATCCCTCAAGCAGATGTTTTTTTTCTTTGCTTACCAACTTCCTTTCATATATGGAAATAACAAGTTAGTTAAAAGTGTTACATACATGACGTTTGGTTTTCTATGCGTTTCCAGACTGAGATGAAGATCAAAGTTCTGGAGTCCAAGCACCAGGAGGAGAAGTTGAAGATACAACAGAGACACGATGCAGATGTTGAGAAAGTAAGAATCCAAAAAGAATATTGACGTAACTAATTTCAGGGTTTCTAATGGGTCTTTAGGGCAACAATAAACTATGTAGCATCACAGGTCACGCCACAATACATTTGTCTGTGGGGAAATGACAGAAAGATGTAAATTAAGCTATAAGTTATGCTTTGATATTCATTATTACTTTTGGCTATAGAATAATTGATGACAATCCTAAATGCTTGTTGATGCAGAGTAAACCAGCACCACCTTGTCTTATATTTATTCAATAGTCGAACACAGACGCTGTATGAAGCACAATCAACGTCCTTTACGTTTATACTGTAGTTGTTAGTGAATGCCGAGAGAAAATGAATTCGTTATAGTTTGACTGTGTCTTTGCAAATAATTTTCTTCTGGAGTACGAAGCCCAAGTCAGAGCCTGATTGGGGAAGGTGTAGTGTGACCATGGCTAGATCCCATTCTCATTTTTACTTCTCATCAGGCAATTGTGAGTTCAAGTGTACAAACCCCAAACTGAGCCGGTACTGGTGGAATATCCACTAAATAACAAAAATAAATGTTTTTTGTAATCCTCATAGTTTCACTTATATTGAGAAATAACACACAGCGAGTTTCAAATGACTTGATCCTTCCTCCTGGGGACAGTGGACGGGCAGGTCTGTTAACTTGAGTGTTCACGAAAAGCAGTTAACCCGCGTTACGATGCCCATCTTTGGCACTTGATTCCATTATTGTGGCTAATGAAAAGAAAAAGGACGAGCCTCTCCTCTTATCAGCCCGTACCACAAATAATCAGCTCCTCAAAGCTCTTTGTCTGCGGGTGAAAATAGCAGTAAAGCTGGTTTCTTTCACACTTGGTGCCCATCAGTTAGGCTGCAGATCAAGCACCTGGGATCTGTCACGTCCCCGGTATGACTTGCCTTTGCTGCCACAGAAGCTTTTAATAAAAGGGAGAAAAAAAAAACAGTCCCAATTTTCTCTCCACTTAAAGATGCCCGTTTGCTTCTTTTGTGTTTGACAAGAGACAGGATGACAGCTAGCCCCCCCCCCCCCCTCCCTCGCTCCCTCTCTTTAATTACATACAGATTGCAAGTTATGTCCGATTTAATTTCCTCAGAATTGTACCCAGTATTCCCTCTTAAGGCTTCAAAGGGGAGTGATTCAGGGGTGCCCTCTGAAGAGCCTGATGGAAGGTGGGCAAGCTGAGTTTAGTTTTAATTAGTCTCTTTACTGTATGAATAATGTATATGTTGCTGAAAGCCTCCTGGTCATTGTGGAGAGGGTAATGAGAGAACAGTGTGTATGCTGATGGTTGTGGATCAGTGCCGTTTAGTCCTAAAATATTGAATAACCTCAGGTGCAGAAGCACATCTTTATGTTCTTTTTATGATCCGAGACTAACCGTAGACCCCACCAGAAGACAATAGAGGGTAGTTAATAACAGTTTATTTTTATTTTATTTGAATGCCATAGGGATTCAATTACATTAGTGTTTTTGTTGAGGCTTATGTTTCTGTTTCTCTGTTTACACAGAAGAGAGTATACTCGTGTTCTAACTCCAGATATTATAGGTGTGTTTCTTTTTTCTCCAGTTCAGTCCTTTCACTGGTGATATTGGTTAAAGTCATGGACAGAAAGCTGGATTCCCACCTGCATTAGGATGTCTTTATAAAAGCCTAAAATGAGCAGCCTAAAAGCTGTCATTTCCCACGTTCTAGTGCACTCTCCCTGGACCTGACTGTATTTCACCGCCTTGCTCGGTAGACCCCGAAAAATACAACAGTCTCTGGTGCTGGATAAATTGAAAAAATTGTGTCTCCCTAAATGTTTGGTGAACTTTGCTCCAATTGCCCCATCCTCCTTTCATCTCGCCCATCCCATTCACACAGAGAGGATGACAGGCTTGGCAACTAAGTGCACTTGGATAGAACAAAAATACTCTAAAGATAAAGTCTTCTGGGCTTTGGGGCGGTTCTTGACGAGAAAATAACCACTCTTACTTTCTGCCATTTCAGCCAGAAATTTAGAGCATCATCTGTTGTTGGAGAAGTCTGTTTTTATTCTGTCTTGTTATTTGGATGGGTAATACCAATGTCATTATGAATTCAAATAAGGTTTAAATTGTATTTTTATTTGTATTTTACTTTGGAAGAGTATATATCCGTAAGCATACCTATAGAGTGCAATTTTACAATAAACTGTGGGCAGAAAACCCTGGTGATGAAAAATAGAAAAGGTGCCTTTTACCACACCAGGCAGTAGACACTCCCTCAGACCAACGGCATAATGTGCATGTACATTATGCAGTTGTGACATCTTCTTCCTCAATATGGAGCTTGCTAGACTGTCCTTTTATACTGGAGCTCCAACTCTCCATGGCCTTATTTAATTAATGGCTCGCAGATGGCTGCAGCAAGCAGATGCCGTTACCTCATCACACCTCGGCACAGGTGGTTCACTCAGGTGGCATTTCACCCAGTTACCCTGTAGCCTCCTTAGGATTAGATAGGCATGTGGAGGATGAGGTCTTGTCAGGCCATACAGTGGATTATGTAGACAAACTGTTCCATGTCCTTTTAAATAACATCCTAAGTCTATGTTTTTTTTTTTTTTTTGTCAAATCATCATGATTGCTAATGAAGGTCTGTTTTGTTGCAGTGTTTCAGCAAGTCAACATTTTTGTTCACTTGCTAGCAGACTTCTTCTTCCCTGCTTTGTTGGCGCATCCCGGCGTTTCTTGGCGTGTTGAACCAACCTGTCGATTGGTTTAAAAAAATGTAAAAACCATTGCCAGGACTTCACCGGCATGAATATGCATCTGTAACGCAAAGAGCCACACGTAAAGCATTGCCCCAGAGGGCTACTAATAAAGTAACGATCTATCTATCGACTAGTGGTCAGAAACTCCACAGAGTACCTTTTAAGGGGGATGTTCAGGTTCCAATGCTGTTAGTCAGTTTTGGTGGCTGTGTTCCCTTCTGCTTATATTTGTTCTTCAAGTAACTTAAACTTCAAAAATAACTTTAAAAGCTCCTGGGGAAAGTAAAAAAAAAAACTTCAACAAAGGCACTTTAACAAGAACATCCATAATGTACGCAATTTAGCAGTTTTCTCAGCAGTTAAAAAAAAAAAAAAGAAAAAAAAAAAACTGAATATTCTCCGGTATGTGTTAAAAACAATCTCCCTCTTTCTCTTGAGATTCTGGACCGAAAGAATGGTGAGATTGAAGAGACGAAGAGCATTTATCGGGCCAAGCAGAAGGAATCGGAGGAGATGATCCGTAAGCTGGAGAGGAGAGGTGAGAGGTCACAGGAATGCAGGGTAAACTGGAAGGATGTTTATACTAGTGTCTCTGAACACTCAGTGTAAAAAGCCCAAAAAGATACAATTCCACAAGAGACTGCACTGGTGTGGAGTGACGTTCTCCAGCTGTGCTGCTTAATCTAAATTTTAATCGCACAATGTCTGCCTTTTTTTTTTTTTTTTTTTTTTCATTTCCTCTTCCCCGTTCCTCTCTTACTCCTCGCTTCTCCGCTCTATTGTGTGTCTCGAAAAGCATTTGATGAGAAACGTACAAACTTGGCAAAGGGCAGCGCCACTGGCCATTCTATTGAAGCAATATCTTTATTGACATTGATTTACTGACAGCGCATCAACGGGCATGACTGTGTGTCTGCGTTTTGCGTGTCCGTCTGTGCACACACCCCGAGGCCGGGCCTGACTGCTCCTCGTGTGTTTGTGCGTCTGCTGTTCCGCAGTTCAAAGTGTGCTGCGGGAATCCCAGGTCATCTGCGAGAGCAAAGAGAAGCAGATCGCTGAGCTGAAGAAGATGTCGGATCAGAGCTCCGACTCCCTGAAAAACGAGTGGGAGAAGAAGGTATGAGGGAAAAGTTGAAGGGTTTGGATATTCTGCAGCCCAACCCCCTGTCAGCAGCCCTAAGCCAGAGGAAGACCGTTTGATAGCTCGAGACTGGCAGACTTCGCTGGAAGCAGGCTAGCGCTGCTGTACTGTTGGAAAATATATATTTATTCTTTCATGCTGTGCTTAACTTAGTGTTTTTCTTTTTCTTTTTTTTTTTTGGCTGAAAACTGAATGCTCTCTGCCCTGGGTAAATTGTGTTTTCACTCCTGATAGTTCTAGCTAACCGAGCTCAATAAGATCCTAATGCAATTTCCCCTCATCTCTTCAAGGTCACTTAGCATATGATGAGTTACAATTTTTCTTAGATGTAATAATAATAAAAAAAAAAAATCTACTTAGCCGTACATAAATGTGGTTTGTTCCCCTTGAATAAGCAAGACATTAGATGCATAAAGAAATAGACTATAAAAGAGACGGGGGGGGGCAAAAAAAGAAATTAAGCAAAGTAGTCGTGGAAGTACGGGGAGACGGATCTGTGACTGATGCTGAGTTACTCTCTGCCCCTCCAGCTGCATGCTGCTGTGACAGAGATGGAGCAGGAGAAGTTTGAATTGCAGAAGAAACACACTGAGAACATCCAGGAGCTGCTGGAGGACACCAACCTCAGGCTGGCGAAGATGGAGGCCGAGCATAAAGCTCGGTCGCAGGCAACGGTGAGTACAGGAACAGGGCTTGGTGCGTGTTTAGCTATTGATCAAGCCGGAGGAACCTTTTTAGTTCTGTCAGCGCATTGTATTATTTACAGCCGCTTTATGTATATGAGAAAAAAATGTTGGCATCAAGTTATAACACTTTGAACATTTTTGAACTCATCCCAGACCTCATGTAACATGATTTAACTTGGATTAGTATGCTCATGTTTATTCCATCCGCCTGTCGAGCATTCGCTTTCTGCTGTTTCGGGGATTCATCTCAAACAGCAGCAGGAGATTCAAGTGTTCAGACACTTCATGTGGGCAGATTATTTTATATACCAAGCACCAGACTTTCACTGGAACAAACGGGATTCTGGGTGACGAGATGGGTGTATTTTTGCATAAGATTCCTTGCCTTGTTTAGCTCTAAGGAAAGCTTACACATGTGTAAAATCTCTAATTGTGAAACGGTGACCTGTGTCACTCCATGGCTCAAATGAAGGGAGACTTCCTGTAACCTCTGGGCGAGAATGACTTGCATATCTTAGCTCTGTCATCTTTATAAAGGTCTTTGATCTATGTGTGTAGTAAATCTTCCACACACACACACACACACTCACACACACACACATACACACACACACTCACTCTTCTCAAAGCTCCAGTTTCTTTGATGTCATATGAAAGGATTTGGGTTTTAAGTGGGATCGTGCACATTACACTAATGGGGATCGTCAACACCAGAGGCCAGTCGAACACACTGCTTCATAAATAGTATTGTTATTATTATCAGCGTTCGTGGGCTCTCGTACATATCACACATACACTCATATTGCTTCTGGCCTAAATCTGTCAGCAGGCCAATATTTAAAAGGCATCAAACACTGGACAGTGCAGGGCCGGTGGTGAGGCCCCTCTTTTAATAATTAAGGACAGACAAGGCCCTAGAGAATGAAAAGAGCCCCTGTCACTGTAAATTAGCTGCTCTCCTGCTGACACACACACACACACACACACACACACACACACACACATACATACAGACCCTTTGCATGTGCCTTCTGTAGGAAGTTCAAAGTGAACTTTATCTCAGGTGAGTTATTACAGCACACTTGTTTCGTGGTTGGTGTCTCGAACCCTAAATCTTTAGAATCAATGTTGTCTTGTGTTTTTCTTTTGCAAAAAGGTTCATTTTGCTCCGTTGGCTTGTCGCTGATAGCTATACTAGTAAAAAAAAAATGCCAATCAGTCACTTGAGTTTATCCAATATGCAGATATTTGTGCTTGGGGAATATTCAGTCCCCCACGACTTTGACCCAGTAGCTTCAGTAGCTTTGAGCGTGTGCTTTGTACAGTTAATGATACTATATGCCTATTTGTTTGAGGCTACTACTCCTCCTCTGCTCGCTGTGAGGGGGAGACGTAGCTGCCAATGAAAAGTTCATACACAGAACACGATGTGAAAGGTTCACTCGGTTCACAGGTAAAGTAAGCAAGCCAAGACAAACACAGATTGATGATTCATTTTAAATAACAGTGAAATGAAGACTGTCCATCTGCCCAAATCTGTTTAGATTTCTATCCACGCAGATCAAAGATCTCCCAAAGGGCTTACCGATATGTCAGATGTTGTTATTTTTGGACGCTACCTATGCACAGGGCAGAGCAGATAGAGTGACTGAGTAGGTGTTTGAAAAGAAAGACAAGCCGGTATCTGCCGAGGTATTGCGCCATTCAAACTCTAAGACTGTAGTCCATGCATGTCCATGATCAAATGACTGATAATGGAGATGTGATTAATATGGTCTTGTGGTTAGAGATGATCTAGTAGGAATATCCCTCCCTTTGTTACTGCTGATTCTGTTGTTAGGCCTGTGTGTAACACAGCTGTTTGTTCTTTTTGTATAAACCATACACTTACTTAAAGTCAATCGTGTCTTAAAGTGGTCTCAGCCTGAGAAAACCATATCTGTGCGTCTCCAGTAATACTGCAAACGTTGCAGTATTAGTATTTTGGTGACCCCTGTCCCACAAGTCCACAGTTTCCTCCGTCTTCCTGTCTCACGTCGTCTGTCAGATGCTCTCGTCCACTTGCTGCTCCACCAGTTACATACATGCACACACACAGCCTGACAGGAGACGAGTGATGCAGGCTGTCTTCCAGATACCAAAAACTGTAAAAGTTCATCCACGTATGACTTTTTTTTTTTAAATTACACGTTGTGTGTGTGTGTGTGTGTGTTTTTTTTTCTTCTTTTCTTCTTCCCAACTTCAAAGACTTTGTCACATCTAAATCTCTGAAGGGGATCAGAGCTCATAACGTACCGTATGTAGTCTGCTCTTCACACCTTGTAATTCTCCTTCTAAAACACCTAATTAGTGGACGTAATGTGCTCCCCTCTGAGCGTGTCCAGGTGTGCCCAGTCCGGCCTCGGCTCTCTGGCAGGAGATGAGAAGAAGCACCTCTCCATACTAAGTGTCAGCACGCGTCCCAGCACAACACAGGGCCCTTGTTCCTTTTCCTCAGCACCCTACGCCGCTAACACAAATACCTCTCACCAGCCTCGCCGGGCGCCGCTCTCGTACCCTGTTCAAACACACACGGCTCCCTCCCTTTTCTTGCCGTCATTCCGTCCTCCTGTCATCGCCGGCCTCTGTCATCGTCTAAATTGACTAGCACACTCCATCTTTAATCAGCGCCCCGTCATCGCCTTTATCAGCCTGCCCACGCTGCATTCCGCGCTGTAACAATCGCACACATACAAAGACTCGCATGCGGGGGGGGGAGAGGGAGGGAGGGGGGGGGCGTTTCTTTTCATCAAATCGTTGCCGGAAGAAGCCGCCTGCATCAGCCGGTCTTTGATCGTTGTCTTTATTGAAGATCTGAATCCTGTTTTGAGCTTTTTGACATTTTCCAATGAAATGACTCAACAGTGTTGGTGGGATCTAATCTCAGACCATAACACATGTGATTAGTTTGAGTGTTCAGTTTTCTGTCACACAAGTTGGACAGTGAAGTTTCCCTGTACATTGAACTTGTTTCAAATTACAGCGCAGCTCACTCCGGTCTGCACCTCGCCGTGTGTACAGCACGAGAGACAAACAACACGGGGACCCGCTGATCAACATGCTTCTCCACAGCGGCGCATGAGGCCAGAAACTACACCGTGTAGCTCCAAGCAGCTGAGACGTCAATAATCCTGTTGCAGTCAGATTTAATAAATATGATAACGATGCACTCTACTTTTTCTGAGTAATCAAAAATCACATTGTCGTGCATGTGTTGCTCCAAATGCCACAAGCGACAAAGAGAGACGATAGCTTGGAGTCACAGCTCTAGAAACCTTTCAAAGGCACGACAGTTGACTTTGTGGGCCGGGTGAAATGTGTTCGCTTAACACGATCTTCGTGCGGCACTGAAAGGGTTTCTTCTGGTTCGAGCTGTGGTAGAGTTTGTAAAGAGAAGATGTTTTTGTTTTTGTTTTTGATGACTCACAGGTCTTTGGAGGATGCCAGTTCAAAACACTCTATTTTTAAGTCCAACCTCAGCTTTAGACTTGATCATAAGTGCAAATTCTAACTGAAGCAGTCGGTATCTAGAAATGATTTCTCTTTCACTTCAAATATTTTACAAAATAATTTTCAAACGAGTCCGTTAAAAGAATCAAGGATGAAGTCGGGAGAGGTGGTCAGCTACATTGTTGGCCACATTCTTCCACATTAGCAACCAGATTTCTGTGCCTCGCCGCGCTATGGGAGCATGCAGTCCTCTGACCCGCGGTATTTTCTCAGGCTGGTGCCCTTCCTGGTTCAAGCTGTTTTGGTTTCGTGATTTCTGTGTATGCTTGTGGTTCAGGAGCAAACGGTGCGTGAGCTGGAGCTGCGGGTGAAGCAGCAGTCTGTGGAGGTGGAGAAGGGCGGCGCGCTGCGTCACAGGGTGACCCAGGAGAAGGCCCAGTTGGAGATTCACATTGCATCCATCAGCGCCGAACTGCAGGAGGCCAGCAGACGGTCTGTGAAATAGGAAGCGATAAAGGGGGGAGAGGGTACTATTTTAAACTTTGCGTTTGCCAATGATAACTAGGTGGTCACAATGTTCACTTTATTATACTTTTATTATCTGCTCGAGGTCTTAAATCACGTTTTACTGTTAAGATGCATGTTAGGCGCCAAGAAATCCTTTAAATCTGCTGAGACAAAACTATAGCAACGGGGAGGTGAAGTGTGATTTATTTAATTGGTGAATGGGAACGTGTGTGTGTGTGTGTGTGTGTGTGTGTGTGTGTGTGTGTGTGTGTGTGTGTGTGTGTGTGTGTGTGTGTGTCTGTGTGTGTCTGTGTCTGTGTCTGTGTGTGTGTGTGTGTTAACCGCTCCGGTCCTGCTGTTTACCGCTCCACAGAAATGTGATGCTGCAGAAGGAGAAGGAGCAGCGGAGTGAGCAGCACGAGCAGACCGTGCTGAAGCTCCAAGCCAAACACGAGACGGACCTGAGCCACTTGCATCAGGAACATGATCTGTCCACTGCGAAGGTCCACATCACCACGGCAACGCTCGCCCTCCCAGCCTAAAAAAAAAACTGACAGTTAATTCATTAAAAACACAAATTTGTAGCGCAGCAGTTTTTAACAATGTCCTCTCCGTTTCTCTCTTCCAGTCCTCCGAGGTGATGGAGGACTTAGAGACAACTGTGGCGCTACTCAAACAGCAGCTCCTGGACGGTCAACACCGAAGACACCAACAAGTCAGGGTAGGACATATGTTGGGTGGCATGTTTTTAAATGTGTGTATGTGCGCATGCCGGAACGTAAATGGCATGCATCTCTTCTATCCGTCACTGTGGCAACGGCATATATGAAGATGCTGAATGTTTAGAATGGGCTTGTCTCTGTGTGACGTGTCCCAGGATCGCCTCCGCCTCACGGCATCATTTCAACTCTGCTTCCTTCCAGGATCAAGAGATGAAGTTTCACCAGGAAAAAGATGAAGTGCGGATCAACTGTGAGAAAAAGGTAGTGTGTACTTCAGAAGAACTCATCCGCTGAGCTCCATAGCTTCTGTCGTTGCATTAAAACAGTCCTGGACACAGTTATTACGGTCAAGTGGAGATCAAAGCCTGGAGTCACATGTTCCTCTTTCGTTCCCCTTACTTTTATGTCTGGTCTCGTAAAATCAGGGCCGTGATTAACAAGTAGATGAAGGACTGGGCAAAGAAGAAAAGGATGGAAAATGTAGGATTTAGCATAAAAGTTATAAAGAAAAGAAAGTTGAGAATGGTAGTTATAAGGAAATCTGAATAAACTTGTAGACTCACTCTTCAAAAGAGCACATTCGAAAAATACTTTTTTTCCCTCAAAGAAGTATGCACTGTCAGTGTACCCGGGCCTACACTTAATTGCCTTTACTTTTGAGGGACCCTCTTCAAAGCCATAGAGCAGCTGTAAACCATAGAGTGAAGAGACCAATCTTAACAATCTGAGCAGGACCAGACCGGTCCAAGCCAGACTTCTTAGGTGAAAGTTGGGTTTTAAAGACCTGCTGCACCTGGGTCATCTTCAAAGTGCCATAGTTATAATGTGTGTGCTCGTGGCAGGCTGGCATACCCGGAGACGGGTCCCTCTGGCCGAGACACCTGCAAGAACTTAGCAGGCCTTTGTGCACTTCACTCAGGGTCAGGGAGAATTTCAATTAAGCTTCTTTAAAAGAAAGTCAGTAGTTTTGTGTGTGTGTGTGTGTGTGTGTGTGTGTGTGTGTGTGTGTGTGTGTGTGTGTGTGTGTGTGTGTGTGTGTGTGTGTGTGTGTGTGTGTGTGTGTGTGTGTGTGTGTGTGTGTGTGTGTGTGTGTTTTAAATTTTTTTTATCCTGTCCTTGTCATAAGCCTCTATCTTTTTTCCGCCTTCTTCCTCCTGGCCGGTGAGAGGAGATTTAAACAATCAAGGAAAGGGGAGTCAGCGGTTCATTTTCCGTTTTTCTTTTCCCCCCGTGAAACATTCCTCTTTCCACTCCTCAGGAGTGGCAAATGAGACACGTGATGGAGGCCAGAGTACGGTATCTGGACGTAACAGGGGCCCATGTGGCTGCCACAGATCCAGAGTGAGAGGCCCTCTCTGTAGGCAGATAGGCTCAGATGGTACTTTTGATGGGTTGATAGAGAGAAGAGACGAGACCAGATGCACAAGGTCACACACGGGAGAGTTTTGTTGAGTGATGTTTGATGGTGTCTGCTTGTGCACTCACTTCCATCTCTCTCTCTCTCTCTCTCTCTCGCTCTCTCCCGCTCTCCCTCTCTCCCTCTCTCCCTCTCTCCCTCTCTCCCTCTCTCCCTCAGGTTTTGTCAATCCAGAGTGAAGCAGAGAGGGAGAGAACAGAAGCTAAGAGGAAGATAGCCAAACTAGAAGATGCACTCAGGTACAGTGAGAAAGTGGTAATTTGTTGTAGTAATAAAACAGTGAACGTTTTTGAAAAATGTCCACAAACCATTTTTATTTCGTACTGATTACAGAGTTAATATAAAAAACGAAATGCTGTATTTCCTGCGGCGAAACATTCATCCTGCATTTATTGATGGGACAGACGAAGCAAACCGCAGGCCATCACGTTTTGGATACTCCACTCAACGTTAGGGTTCATGAATACCAAAAGCCTTCACCCATATACACTTAATCTTCACCCATATACACTGGATCAGTTATAATATTATTTTCACATCGGTTTTTCACATGTATTTGTGTGTCTGTGTGTGGTCCTCCTCCTTTCCTGTTGGCCAAGTATTTGTCATAATGGTCTAAAGCACACCGTGCGTGCGTGCGCACGTGCGTGCGTGCGTGTGTGCGTGTGCGCGCGTGCGTGCGTGTGCGTGCGTGTGTGCGTGCGTGTGTGTGTGTGTGTGTATTTCACATAGATTGCTAGCTGGATGCTACAGATATAACAGTTGGGGAGACCTTTTGGGAAAGCCGTTTGTGTGTGTCTGCAAACGCAATACTGCATAAACTTTATCGCGATCTAAGAATATCGTCAAAACACAGCGATCGCGTCTCGGGTTATTTGACAGCTTTATGGACAAATGTTCTGCTCTATTACTGTTTGTACTATTTTACAAATATTAGTATCACACATTTGAGCCTCGACTTTGTGGCTTCAAACTTTATGAGAGAGTTGTTTATGTCTTCTGACTTGAGTCTTTGATCATACTGACAGTCTGCATGAATTCTGATTTAAGGTGGAGTTTGGCTTTAAAAAGCCAACTCTCTTTGATCTTTTTTTTTTTTTTAGAACCGTGGGTAGTGCCGGTAGAGGAGTGAGCCTGGTAACTGTAGAGAGAAGCATTTGTGTTGTCATAAAGAAAACTGGCAAACTTAATCCTGCTCTGTAAATCTGCCTCAACGCGAATAACCATGTTACTAAAAATGTATCAAATGATAGATTTAATACATAATGAGAACATCATGACTTGTTGAAACTTTTCTTTTAAATGATGATAATCTTAATGCATGAGGTAAAATGTGTACGTGCAACATGGAAGGGGTTGCTCTCATTGATGAACATTCCAACAATCATCAGCCTACTCTGCAGTTGCCCTCGGGGCTCTACACATCCTTTTAGCGCCTTTCAGCACTTTGTTTTGGATTTGTGGCCCACAACTTTACTCTCATCACTCTCATCCGTCTGGTTTCTAGCGTCTAGGGGGGGGGGCGGGGGGGAGGGGGGACGGGGGGGGGGCGCAGTGTCGAGTTGTTCAGACGAGCGGTGCGAGCAGCAATACCGGAAGCCAGGCATTCGGCCCGTTTCAACGGGCACTGTACTAGTTATAAGTAAATTAATGATGATAGTGATAAAATTACTGCTCCGATAATAACAATAATTTAGCATTATATATTTTTTTTATAATTCTGAAAAAGAATGTCACACCTTCTTTGGTTTCCCCCTCGGCTTCTTACTCCCGCCCGTTAGCTCTCTATCACTCCCTCTCTCCTCTGCAGAGCTGCACACTCTGCTGACAGCCCAGACTTCAACAGACTCTAACCAACCAGTCCGAGCATCCCGCTGGGCGTCCCGTACACGACCACGTTACTTGGTCTCAAGCAGATTACAGTTTCCCCGGCGAAAGCTAGAACGTGTTCTGCACAGTTAAACACCACGCCCCGTTCAACAACCTCAGCTCCAGATCCAGCCATACGCAGCCAAAGCCAGTCACAGTGCCATCGCCCCCCCTTGAGAAGTTTTCAACCTTTTGTCACAATATAATTGTGGCCCGGAGGCAGTGGGTTAAAAATAACGGGTTGAGCGTGGCTGTATTTGTTTTTGTTTTTTTTTCCTCGGGTCCTAATAAATAGCCCAAGGCACTTTGTGTCTTAGCCAAAGGCTTTTCAAGTGGCTTCTAAAAAAAAAAACAAGGATAGATCCTTTTCGTGAATAAGAAATTGCATGAAGCTGTAGGACATGGTTATTATCGCTGTTCCTTTGTGTTTCTGTCAGTGTGAAACGACATGAAAACTAATTTTGCAGTTTTGTGGCATTTAGTATTCAGCATAAAGATCGCAAAGGGACATTGATGGTTGTGCCTGCTTATTGTTTGCGTTTGTCATTGTCAGCTCGGCAACAGAGGACAAGCTTAAACACAGCAGACGGATCCGTTTGTGCATAAATTATCCCTTGTTGTTAGTATCAGTAACGAGCCAGTCATTCCCTCGTTTAGTGTTAAACACTGAGAAACTGCAAGGGGCCCATCGGGCTCTTAGCTAATTAAGTACTCAGACTCCAAACACACACACACACACACACATACACGGTCACACAATAAACAGTCTGATGTCTACCTGCCTGCTGTCGTGGCAACACTGATGGCCTTTAAAGGCGATCCAGGAGAACTTCAAAGACATAGCAAGACTGCATGCAGGCGTGTGCGCGTGTCTGTCTGTGTGTGTGTCTGTGTGTCTGTGTGTCTGTGTGTGTGTCTGTGTGTCTGTGTGTCTGTGTGTCTGTGTGAAGATGGGTGATGAAATTAAACAAGTAGAACTGCTCAACATGCCCTCCAGATACTGCGTGGTATGTGCGCTGTGTTATGATGAGTGTTGATCCACAAACCCTCTTGTTAAAAGGATATATCCCTATTTATAACATTTAATATGTGTTTTGATATGTTCTTTCTTCGACGGCTGAGGATGGATCTGTTGGTAGTTTAGATTATGGTTGTTTATACGCAGCATATATAGCTGTTATCCACACCCCTTTCTTTCCATGGCTTACACCCACTCTTTCTTTCCAGTATATATAAAGAGAAATCGCGCCGTCCTGCCATGCAAATAAGCATTGCTGTGTCAATTTGAGTTCCAGGTCTGTGTTACTATAGCAACAACAACAGGAAAGCATTACAAAGCTGTGCAGAGAACAAGTTTCTCTCCTCTTCTTTCATCCCAACGTGCCTCAGATCATTACAGGGCATTAGCATAGAGATGGAGAGATGCACCACAGAGGAGGGGGGGTGAGGGGGGGGGGGGGAGCGAGCTCATCTGGGGAACAGCTTGCCTGCGTTTGCAACAGTGACCTCCAAATCGAAATTTATAAAACGTTGGAAAATCACCTGCATGTTTAAAGTAGAGAGGTATAACAGCTGGTTTATTTCTACATTACTGTATGTCTACATTACTGTGTTTCTCTCCCCATGAAGAGGCTATCATATATATATATATATATATATATATATATATATATATATATAGATATATCTATATATATAGATATATCTATATATAGATCTATATATATAGATCTATATATATATATTATAATTTGTCTTTACCACCCTCTCCCTCATACCATTCCAGTCCTACTTCCTGCAGCTTGGCACCCGAAAACTGTCTTTATCAAAACCACGTGCCTGCAAAGGTGTGCTGCAGGGCGGTAGCAGCTCTGACAGCGTCTCAGCAGCCACTTCGGCTCAGGCTGATCGTTTACAGTTTGGAATGACAGAGGCAGCGTCGACTTCAGGCAGCTGGAGGGAAAGTGTGCTCGCCTTCATGAGAGGCTACACGCTGGCTCTCCGAGCCTGTGCACACACTCACTCTGCCGCGGATGGGATGCGTCATGGTGTGTAGACTCTCCACCAACTCTTTCCTTCAGTCATAATCCTGTTCGCCCCTAATTAACAAAAATCCTGCTGTTCTACCAAGCCCTTGAGACATGAAAACGTTTCTTTCGGTGGGGTATTAATTAAGTGTGTGTGCATGTCCGGGTGTCATTGTTTCTTTCTTCGTGTTTGTGCACGCCGGCCCACATGCTTGCATGAGATAGTGCCACCTCTGCTCTTTAAAGGTGTAGGATGCGTCCATCATGGTCTTTCATGTTATTTTGTGTGTGCACATGCAAACCCTGCGTGTGTGTGTGTGTGTGTGTGTGTGTGTGTGTGTGTGTGTGTGTGTGTGTGTGTGTGTGTGTGTGTGTGTGTGTGTGTGTGTGTGTGTGTGTGTGTGTGTGTGTGTGTGTGTGTGTGTGTGTGTGTGTGTGTGTGTCTTTGAAGTGGTCTTATCTTTCTCAGCATTCCTCTCCCATGACAGGAGGGATGGAGGGAAGCAGGGGTGGTGGTTGTCCGGAGAGGGACCAGAGGTAGCCGAGCGGAGGCTGAGCAGCCTGCAAGCCCAGTTTAGTGTTGAGGCGCAGGTGGAGGTATGGATCCGGAATATTGAAAAGCTTCACCGGGGCTCAATATTTACTCCCATGGCAACTGCATCGAAAAGGGGAGGATGGAGATGGGTTAAGCGCCAGTTCGATACTACAGACCTGACAAAAGGAAAGACTGTAAAAAGCTCCTTCACTGGGAACCTATAACCGATGTTGGTGGAGTCTAAGGGCAGTTACATCTTCACATGCGCTTGCTGAATTCACAAGTATAGTTAAAGGTGCTGAACTTTAAATTCAGAGCGTTGACATAGCGGCAAACAACTATTTCCAGCGTAAAGAGATCGTGGAGTAACGGGCATCCTAGCGAGAGAATGACCTCCGCCTCCCTCATTGTGCGCGCTGTCATCTGTGTGTTTCTGTGCTTTGGTGCAGGCTGTTCTCATCCAGCATACGTAGCTATATCTACGGAAAAAAATAATGCACCGTAAATCATAGATATCCCACCAAATAAAATTGTATCTTATCCACGTAGTCGTGAACGATGAAGTATAAAGACAGCAAGAGCTCACACACAGAGTGGGCGGGTCCAACAGGCACCGATCTTTCGGGCGGTATCCCGCTGTTCCTTCCCCATGTGAAACAAGTCAACGTTGTTTTATTTGTCACGTAACTTGCGTACTTCCTAACTTTTTACGAGGCAGTTTTTTTTTTTTTTCTTTTTTTTTTTTTTTGCCTAAACCTAACTAAAGTTGTTTGCCATGAAAACAGGAGTTTATTTGGAAAAGACTGTGTGGAAAGACGAGGGGTGACTTTTCGTAGGATTTCATATGAACCGTTGTATGAGGATACGTTCTGTGTGTACATAGCCAGTCCAGCCATGGGTGCATGTTACTGTAAGTGAGTCTCTCTGTTTTGCCCTCACTGGCAAGCTAATCACCAACGCTCCACATCCTACACTCTGCACCTTTTAATAGCGGTGTAGGGTGCTATCGCTGCAGTCATATCTTATGGAGCAAGTCTAAGCAGTATTTCTCTGATCTTCGTGAATATTCAATTAAATGGACAGATAATGAGGCAGATAATAAGTTTCTACTCTGGAAAATACGCTAATAGCTACCCTGGCATTTAGTTATTCAGCTATAATTTGTCTTATCTGTTCATCATGTGTTTCGCCTGATTGATTTTTGTGACATTTCTGTATCATGATGTAATGACATTAAATGCCTCACCATGCCTACCTGATTGTCACACATAACCAGATTTGACATTTCTTCGCGAAACTAGCTTACTTACAAATATGCACTGACAGTATTATTACAGTTAATTCATGCAGCGAAACAACTCAATCTGGATAGATTGTCTTTAGGGCTTTCATTGTCTCATTAAAAAGCTTTCTAATTTCATTTTCCACTGTACAATGTTTGGGATATGTAAATACAGTATGTTTACTTTCGGGACTCGTGCCTAGTTGATTCATCATTATTATGCTGCAGTCTGCATAATTCATGAAGTCAAATAGCATCTAAATGCACAGCAAAGGGAAGAAAATCCCCGTTCCAAACCATGAGTAAGATCTCTGCCCCTCTAGTAAAAATATGAAATGACTAACTGAACTCGAGAGCCATTTTGAAGTATGAGACAGACATGTATTATGTCTTTTTGTTCACGCACATGTTTATCCGCCCGCATAGGGGTACTGTTGGCCTGGTCGGCACCAGATCCCTCTTCATCCCTCTTCATCCCTCTTCATCCCTCTTCATCCCTCTATCTCCTTCGGGCGTTTAGTTGGCTTTGACACGCTAACCAACGAGAGGGAAAGTCACACTTTCATGCCCAGTGTTGATGGGAGAGGAGAAGCGTCGGCGTCATGGACGACTGCTTGCATAGATGAATTGAAATGTCAGTCGGCGCGCTGCTAAGCCCCTCCGCTTCAGTAACGTCCAGTGATCTGCGATTCGCTCTGCTCGACCTTCCTTTGAAATGAATCTGACGTTTATTTACTTGATTGATCATTTGGTCCAAAAACGTCTCCAAATAGTGAGAAATGTCCATCTCAGTTACCCCGAGTTTAAGGCGATGTCTTCATACGTCTTCTTTTGCCTGACCAATAGTTCTTAAAAACATATAAATTTCACTGCCACAGAAGACCAGAACATATTCCCATTTGTAACCAGGACTGAGGTGTTTGTTATCAAAATAGTTGCAGATCAATGTTCTGCTGATTGACTGGTTAATCGCTGCCGCGATGCTGTAAGTCTGTGTGACCGGTGTGAATTGTTGCACAGGAAGCTGATTTTAAGAATTAGCGATTGTGTAATGCTGCTTTACTTTGAGAGCGGCTGGTACCCAGATGACTGGTGGGCCCCCGATGCCACTGTGGGAGACGGATAATAAAAGAGATGCCTCTTTCTTTCTACTTAAGTGGCCATTTTGTTTCATATCTCGATATGAAATCCTGTTTATAAACAGGCCACATTTGTTGGCAGTTTTACAGCCATCAAGCTCAATGATGCTCTGTTTTCTACTCTCATTCTCTCTCTCTCTGTCTTTAATATTTCCTTGCCCTTGTGCTGTCTCTCTTTTGTGTTCACTTATTTGTGGTCTGTCTTTTATTCTGCATCTGTTTCGGTCTCTCTTTTTTTTCTCCCCTTTTCTCTTTCTCTGGGGATAAAAACCAAGCCTGTTTTATTTTTTCTTCAGAGGCCGCTGAATATTTCAGTTTTGCATTTTCTCTCTTTTTATGTGCACCCTCTTTTTTTTTTTTTTTTTTTTTCAGGCCTCTTTGATGTGTCTGTGGATTCGTTATCATTCCGTTTGGATGAGCTCACAGAAGCAGATGCGCGGGCTCTCGCGCACTCTTGCGCGCACACACACACACACACACACACACACACACACACACACACACACACACTCACACTCTCTGTCTTTTTATACTAGAGACCAGAGGCATCCGCATGCAAGCGTGCATTCTAGTCTGTTTGTCAGTCTTTTCCATGCGCCGCTCCACCACATCACAGCCCGTACACTTCTTAAACACTCTACTTACATGAAAAGAATATTTGCATAGGCAATTAGAGTTGCCTCTGTGTGCATTGACTTTATTGTGTACTCTTGTATTCACTGTATGTGTACCCAAATGTTTATATACAGCAGGCTCCCTGTCTCTTTTTATATCCAGCACTCGGTGCACACTCGCACACAGGCGGCACGTGGCATTGTGTGGTTAGGGCAGTCCGGAAAACGCCGGCATCCCTGCACCCCTCCTGTCTGCCAGGCGGCTGGATGGCGGAAGCGCTTTCACCCTTTCTAGCACAAATACTCCTCTCTCCTCGCCTCCTTCTCTTCCTCCCCTTTAAACAGCCGTTTAGGATTGAGGGATGAGAGGACTTCCTCTTTAGAGAAGGCACATCTTTAATTTGAGCCTCCTCTCCTTCCACTTTTCTGACCAGAGATCCATTTAAAGCCAACGGGCCGCCCTGGCGCTGGCACCCCTCTCCTTCCTTACCCTCTCAGTTTCTCCCTGCCAGGCCTCCCTGACTCCTTCGTCTCAGTCCTCTCATCTCACCGTCAGAGCTCTGTTATTGATGGTGACACACTGTCTACCTCTCGAGTGACCACACCCACACGGGGAAGCACACGCACACACACACACACACACACACACACACACACACACACACACACACACACACACACACACACACACACACACACACACACACACGCACACACACACACACGCACACACACACACAGTTATTCTCAGAGGAATCACTGAAGGTGCCATGTGTTCACCTGCTCTCTCCGGCTTTAGAGAATAATATGTTTCAATGTGTCACATTCTGGAAGTTTGCTGCAGTGAATCTTTTCGGTGTATCCTCTGAGGTATAGGCGCAGCTCCAACTTAGTCATAGTGCATTCCTTGAGTGGAGTTGTCAGTCACACACAGAGTTTGTGACTGTGGCTCGTGAACAAAGGCACATACACATGCATGCGCACACACGGGCTCCGTCGTCTCTTAAGCGAGACACACACCCAATTCATTTCTGCTCTGCCTTGGAAGTTTCCAAAAAAACTTGCTATTTCTGTGACATCCTCTTTTCCATCTTCCTCTCTTTCTGTCTTTTTCCATCTTAGTCTCCTCGTATCCTTTTGTGTCTGTCTGAGCCCGGAAGGCAGTCATGCAACAAGACTGATTAATAATTACAGAGTACACAAAATTGGGAGAGAGAAAAAAAAACAATTTCTTTGTCGTTTGATGTCCGACATGAGAGAGACCAAAATTACAAAGAGACAGAACACTATAAAGAGGAGAGAAAGCTTGCACATTCCTTTTTCAATCCTCTGCTTCTGTTCTTTTCCCTCTTCTCATTTTGCTGTTTATCTCCTCTGACTTTCACTGTTTCCTTTTTTTTTTTTTTTTTTTATTATTTAGTGTTGTATCTTTATAAAGTTGTTGCTTTGATTATGGGGAGTGATTAATCACTTAACAAGAATGCAGACTTTGTGAACGTGTGTATGTTCCGGTAAAAGACTCCAGTTGTCTCTGTAGATGTGGTTAGTTGTCGTAAGGAGCATGTGTGTTCACAGCACTATACCTGCTATGCTTTCATCACTGCGTTAATGAACCATGGCCCCCCCTTATGAATTGTAAAACATACACACACCCGCACACACTTGTCAGTCCTGCATTGTGAAATATAGATGAATGTGTGTGTCCTCCTCCTCCTCCACCACCCGCCGTGTGTCTGTTGCCATTTTGTCGTAGCTGTTCTTCTAATTGGTTTAAAGTCTCACCCACTGGCCAAAAATGAATTATTCCTCCTGCTCGTCTGTCCACGGGGGAATAATTAAACATACATTGAGTGTTAATTTACAAGGGAGCAAGAGACAAGCGCACCAAGACACAGCTGCAAACTCTCTCGCTCTCACACACACACACACACACACACACACACACACACACGCTGTCATAGTCTCTCCCCAAACATTGTCATGTTTGCGCACTAATCACAAGAAAGTTCTTGGAAGATGTCGCTGCCTGTTGCAGTGAACTGGAAGCTGCACAGCGGTTGTGTCTCTGCAGCCGAGAGAGATTGCTTCACTGTGTGCTGAAGTTCCAATGAGGTTCAGCCGTCGCGTTATTACCATAAACCGCAAATGAAGAGCGGGGACGGGGTGCTGAAAGTTCATCTTATTCTCTGGGATTTCTGTATGAGTTCTGTGGCTTGTTTGGACTTGATCTAAAAACGTGCATGTTTTACGTCAAACTGCCCCAGTTTCATAACGTGATCCTCAGTGTTGCTCCCAGTGAGGCGTGTTTTATAATCTTTCATCATTAATCACAAGACATTCATTGGTTCTGATTTTGATTTTGGTTGGATGCGATGTCGGTGCTCTTGGAGAGAACATACAAATATTTGTGTAACATACGTATTTCTTATTTATCCAGACGGTATTTATTGGCACATGCTATCAAAAGTAGATTAGTATAACCATTAGATAATGTTCTGTGTTAAGGCATATCTTATTTGTGAATAATTAAAAAAAGAATCGTAAAAATATGCAATCAACATTAAATAACAGTAATATTGCCAAGATCTTTTGATTGGCTTTTGGCAACATGTTCTCTTCAATAGTGGTTCTGTAATGGATTTCAAATCCAAATCCAATATTAATATCATATGGCAAACACTTGGAGTCGATAAAACATGTCAGATGTGAGCGCATGTTGACATGATTCAAAAACAAATCATGTGTGTCATTATGTAAAGTTTCCTCATCAACTGTGAAGAGCAGACCACACATGTATTTATAGTTTTTAGTCAGCTAAAAGTAATAGTTTGCTAAATGAGGTACTTGGACCTCGGATCTTTTATTAATTTCTGCTATTTTCGACTTACACATTTGTAAATCTCTTTTGGTGAACGTAGGTTTGGGACGTGGATATGTGATCTCTGTATATTTCAACATGTAAATTCACATTCATTCAAATGTACAAAACCAACACCCTCATACACGCCCTTCACTTCTAGCTTTGTCGTTCTTTCTACCCTTTCCCCTTCCACCTCGACACACACTCCTGTCCCCACACCCTTCGTGGGTAACGCTTGACAGCTGCTTGGTATTATTGTATATGATGCCGTGGCCTTTTGGCTGGGCGCTGACAGCTCTCACTATGAGGCTGTCCTTCTCAGGCTGCTTGTCAATCCGTTCAGCCTGCAACTCCATGACCTGACATTTTGCCGGCAATGGCAGCAGCAGCAGCAGCAGCAGCAGCAGCAGCGGGACGGGAGACGCGTAGTGTTTGACTCGTCACTCTAGTCCTGCCAATGAAATGATGACAAGAATGACTAGAGACCATCTTGCGATGGGTTCACACCAGCTGCGATATCAAATCTTAATTTTGATCTCAACTAACACACCTGTACATTTTCTTTGGTTGCATCTCACACGGTTGCGACATCATCGCGATGACGCAATCTGTCCACAGACGGAAATATACAATAAACATCTGGCTCAAATCTCAGATCTGTAGTTACTGCGAGAGTAGTTGTCACCATGATGACACACACACAGACTCACAAGGTGAAAACAATACCAGCTACACGCTGTGGCGGCTGGTAATAAATGGTCATATGAAATCTGATTGAACTATTCTATTCGACATACGTTTCTACGTCCAGCTTTCTTCACTTCCTTTCTCGAAAAGCACTTTGTAACGACTGTTTTGAAAGTAGTTCTCTTATTTATTTTTTTTAAGAGAAAAGTTCTCTTAAAAAAATAACAGTCCCTTGCTTTCTTGACAGAGCATTTCTGGATTTCATCATATATATTTTTTTGTGTGTGTGTGTGTGTTTGGTTTGAAGGGAGATGGAGAGCCAGCTGGACCGAGCCAGAGAGAGCCAAAGGCAGCAGATCCAGCAGGCAGACATGGCGCTGGAGCAGTTCAAGAAGCAGGTGGAGCTCAGCTCCGAGAAGACCTACGCCGACGTGAAACTCCAGGTCCGATACACACATGCACACGCGAAGCCACAAGCGGTATATTAGCTAACGCAAAGTGGCATCCGTGCACGCACACCTGTTTCCATTCATACGTATGCATGCTGTACATCAGCCTCTAATATGAATGGGCATTAGCACACGTTTTGTTTCCTGTTGTGTGCCAAATATAGATGCACTTTTACCCTACCCGCTTTCATGTTTTGCTTCACCCGCGAAGCGAGCGAGCTGTTTGACAAGCGGTAACCAAGACAATGCACACACACACACACACACACACACACATTTTTGTGGTTGCAGAGACACAGCCTGACCACAGATGCAACAGGGCGCCACGCTGGCTGCGCTTGAATTCCTCCGTATGTTTCCCTCCCTACCCGCTCACTTCTCCTTCATCTGCTCCTATACTGAAAAACACACACACGCACAAAAAAAAGCGATCAACCCCAGGCCATTTTCACTCATTTAGTCATCCGCAATGAATGCCGTGATTTATAATCCTGCTCATTAAGCAGGTTCGTTCATTTCCCTGCCGTCGCACGTTGACCTCGCTTCCTCTCAGTGGGCGTGACGTGGGATGGTTGGGTTTCGATGGAGGACGGGTCACTTGCTTTAAGCAGCCTGACTAGTTCGTACGTCAGGCCGGCCTCGCGCTCAGCAGTCCACACCGCGTGGGCTGCCGCTTATTGGGAGAGTTCTCCAATCGATTGCATCCTCCGCTGTAAACTTCTGATGCCGTCTTACGAGACAGTTTGGCTATAGGCTCTTTTGTTGAACGGTTTTCTTTTTGGAGGGGGGGGGGGGCTATACTGCGTGTGTGCTGTATTGACGAGGCTGCACCGAGTGTGGTCCTGCATGTTTTAAAGGGCTGCATGTTGGGGAGATTAGCGCGTTTTAGTCACTGATTAGCAGAGTTTTCCGGCAAAATCGGTATGTTGTCGTGTCAGAAGGTCGATTATGCACGATTGTTTATCGGCACACACAGCAACCTTTATTCCCCCAGAGTGAATTTAAAATGCTTGTCGTATTGACAGGAGAAGAAATGTGCTGCTTGCATCTGAACCCTTAAGAAGGCGGAGAAGACACCGAGAGAAACTGAGATGTCCTTTGCCATTAAAGTGAAAAAACACTGTTCAAGACCTCTAACCCCTAAAAAAGCACACTAACTAAAAAGGGTTTGGTCTGCTTTCTTGGTTGTTTCTGCTTCTTGAATACATGTTTTTTTTTTTTTTAAAACAGGGTGGGAAGTGATATCATCTTCTCTCGATGCTTGGAAAATGTCTGTAGTGCTGTATTTTCCCTCCATCTTTCTCCTCCTCTTTTCTCCTGTTCTCATTTTTCCATCTCATGCTCCTTCCCTCTTTTCCCATCGCGCCCCTGGCATCCCAATCTCCAATCTGACTTTATCCTCAGCCCACATCAAAGCCACGAGAGCAGCAGTCTCTTCTGCATCCCTGTCATCCTCCCACCCTTCTTTGCCCCATTACATTTTCCCTGAAAAGGCTTTAATGTCGTAGAAGTTTTTTCTTTTTCTTTTCATTCTTCCATCTTTTCTCTCGTCATCTTCTCCCTCTCTCTGCAGACGGTGTTGTATCTAAACGTTATCTGTATCTCTCTCTATCTTTCTCTCATTTTAAAATCTGTATCCCACTTTAAGACCGCTCTTAAAGGAAGAATCTGCCCTATTTTGGATTTGGAAAAAAGAAGCGCCGCACGGAATCAAATCTCTGTTGCGTGCTTAGTTCAAAGGAGGCTTCAGCATTTTTAAATGGATTAATCAAAACACATTTAGCGTTTCCTGAGCGTTACACACAGCATAGCCCAGATACAGAGGCATTTCAGTAAATTACATTTCCAATTGTTTTGATTCTTGTCACCTGAATAGAAAATATGAAAGTGGCTGCAAGGAGGGGGAGTTAAGATAAAGAGCGTAAATATTGTCAAATGCATTTATTTTCTTCAGAATGGTCCTCAAAGAGGCAGAAGCTTGTGACTTTCTCACTGTGTGTCTTTTACGCGAGCCTTTGAGTTGCAGCTATCTGTGAATATTTTAATTTTTATGTGAACTACTGTATTACATATTTAATGTTTAATTATAATATCATACTTTGATAAATAGCTCCATTTATTGATGTGCTGTTAAGATCACACGTGAAAAAAATACATTTCTGTCCGATGGCAGTTCAATAATATCAAATTGAAAACAAAATATTCCAGCGGCATCACTCTGCCGCAGATGAATGACGGTGTTCTGCAGGTTCTGCATGTGTTAGATTTATTGTTTTTGTGCTATGATTATGAGTGCATCAACAGTAACTAATGAAAAAATACTGAGCAGAATTCTGAACAAATACGGTATGTTCAATCTCCTCAAATCTGAGATTTGAAGTTGCATATTATATGGGGGTTTATAGCAATGTAAATGTATTTCAGATGGCAAACCCAGCCTTAATGTTTGCAGGGTTTTTTTTAACATTAATTTAAACCTTGACAATAAGTCTCACACAACTTAACATACATAAATAATATTAGTATAACAAAAAGTACAAGTGACAATACAAAAGCATAAGACAGGATATACATACTTTCACATTCCCACCAAGTTATCCAATTCAATGTTTACAGTATGTTCACTTTTGGTAAGTACAATATAACAGAAGACCATCTTTCTAAATAAACGTTCCACCAGATTCCCAGTACTGCGGTCTGGTTTATCCTAATTGGCTGTGTATAATTGAGAAGAGATATTAGTTAAAGTGTCCCCAACTATCTAAAGCCTCCCTTTGACCAACTTAATTTCACCTTTTTGTCGACCTGTTTGGGCCAACTTCCAGTGATCGTCATTGCTTCAGATTTCTCTTCATTGACCTGAATTGAACTCAGAAACTTCTCCATAGTTGCTCAGACATTGCATGATAGCAGGTATAGACGAAAATGGATTTCTTATAAACAAAACAATTTTATGTTTGTGCATCATGCCTCCCCATCTATACTATACTCTCAATCATTTCCTCTAATCAATTCAGCTTATGGTTTGATACATTAGGCAGTTAGAAGAGGTGAGGCCGGATTACCTTGCCGGACATCCTTTCTTTCTCCATTCACCCTACCTCTAGATATATGATATTTGTTAAAGTCATGAATCCACAAGGTGGAATTAAATCCCATTTGTTCCATAGTGTTATTTAAATATGACCAGTCCACCCTGTCAAACACTTTCCCCGCGTCAGCCCAAAGCGTGACTTATGCTTGGCGCATCCGCGACGGCCGCAAGTGCCCGCACGGCTAAAGTTACGTTACACCATTAGACACAGATTTCTCAGAACTTTGAGGAGCTTGAGAATGTGGGGTTTGCCGTGTGGAGAAATAGTGTAGTATAGCAGGTATAACCCGAAGGCTTAAGAAGCACGGAGGGGTAGACGTAGTCCCTCGCCACTGATTGTAAGTTTAACATTCTTCTAGTATTAGGTAGTCTGGTCAGGGTTGATCCAGTTCTCTAGATATCTCTGCATCCTGTTTGCCAATATGGAGCTAAGAATCTGATTGGTCTATAGGAGCTATACTCTAGCGGATTATTCCCCTCCTTATGAATTACTAATATTATATCCTCTGACCAGCTCGTGGGTGGGTCATTGTCATCAAAGGCATCGTTAAAGACTGCACAAAGATCAGGTGTAAAGTCTGTCCACAAAGAACATTCGCAGGGCAATCCATTTGTCCCAGGGGACCAGCTGTTTTTAAAAGATTTGATGGTTTCCTCTATTTCGCTTTTGGGGCCGTTAACTGCTCTGCCTGAGTCAGCTTCGCCAAATTAAGATCATTAAAAATTCATTTTAATTTTTTTTTCTTTCACTCTTTGAGCCTCATCTGGAGCATCGTCAGGGTTTTGGGTAAAATGTTTGAAATGCCTCGGCCACTCGTTCTGCATGGGGAACCTCAGCCCGAGACGTCGGGTGTCTTATTTGAGATAATATACTATTTAATTGTGCTTTCCTCCCAATCTCATATCTTTGACTAGTGTATCCAAGAGCTCCTTCAGCTTTATGTGTACGTAATTCATCCGGAGCAGCTCCACAACTCAGTGTTGTTTCAGTGAATCATTGTCTCTGGTTGTTTTATGCTCATCTTCTAGTCTCTTTATATCACTTTCCATCTGTTTCTGTTTTTCGAATCATTGCCTATTTAATTGAACCTTTTTATATCAAAGCATTTACATAAAGGTTTTATAATTTATGCATATGAAAGTTGGATTATTTTCAGTCTTTTTGCTTTTATTCTTCCCATTGCCTCCAGATGGATAAAGTAGAGGAGGACCTGATCCAGTCCAAGTCCCTCAGGGAGAACCAGGCCAAAGAGTTCTCCCAGCAACTTGATGCACTCCGACAGAAATATGAGCAGCAGGTCTGTATGAGTCTCTAAGTTTCTGTCCATCTGTCTCCAGTGTGTTTGACAAGCTAAACCTGCACGTGTGAAAAGTTTGCATGCTTCTCGTCTCATGATGAAGTAAGTGGAAATAATTCTCCCCTCGCTTCTCTCATCATCACATTGTTATCTTTTCTCTATTATCGTTGAAGACTTGGGCAGCTGAAGCCAACCAAGGGGACTGACATTCATTTTGTTATTCCTCCACATCTGTTCCACCTGATTAATTTCTCATGATAAGGGACACGCTTTAGATTAAGCTTGGATTGCAGCTCAATAAATATCTTAAACGTTGCCAATTGAAAACTAATGCAATCTGCATGGCAGACACTCGGCCCTCTTATCATCACATCTCTGTCACTCTTCTTCGATTAGGAGTCTAGAAACCATTTTCACTTCTCATTGAAATCCAGCTTGCTAATAGGAGGACATTTCTTATATAGCATCGGATTTAATTAAACCACAGAAATGGATATTATCGGAGGCAGCCAGTCTCGTTGTAGGCGTCATGGGGCAAAGTTTATATTTCTATTACTTACATTTCACTTTAACCTCAGCGGGCAGCAAGTGGGATTTTTTATCTCTGACTGTATACTTTAACGATGCCATTGATATTTTAGCCATAAAGAATGTGTACTCTAACCTAAAATCTAATCTTCCCTCTTAAGGCAGTGTTTAGAAAGTGTAATGCTCAAACAAAATGTTGATTTGTTCATAAACAAGTGACTACCCTAATTAATTACTAATTACTATATATTACTATAACTAATAATTGCACCATTGGATAAGACATTAATTTATCCCTAGATTGCCGTCAAATAATAAATAATTTAAGTTATTTCATTATTTCTTTAAATAAGGCACTAACTCGTGTCTATTTCCCATCTGTAACCACGACATGATTCATTTTCAGCACTCAACCTGTCCGTTAATAAGCATGCTGACGCTCGTCTCCAGGCCAGATGAAGTTTTTAACCGCGTGTAATGTGCTGTAGATTTGCCCAGTGTTATTTCCAAGGAGTAGAGAAATGGTTGCCCGTTATTGATTTGCTCCGTGACTGAAATCTTGTGTTTTTGTAATTATAAGGAAGTATATGGGTAAAAAAAAAAAAAAGAATCACACTTTCAAAAGATTCAAATAGGATTTTTTTGTATCCACCAAAAATACACTGGGGAAAATGCCTCTTTTTAGTTCTTTCTGCAAGCGTATGTAGTCATAGAAATCAGACGATGAACCTATAAACAGATTGTATGTATATCCATAAAGCATTTTCATGCCTCTATAAAGATCCAGTAGCTGACAATTTATCGGTGTTTTGAGTGCCAACTTAACTATATTGCTCTGAGGTATCATGAATTCCATCTCATGTGAAAAGCAGGTAAGTAATCAAAGCGTCTCAGGAAAAACTGAAGCGACGATTATCATCTGCTGCTACAGCGTGTGGGGGTGCAGCTGACAGCTGAAGCCAGCTCCATAGGGTTAGCAGCTCGTTAGGGAGGCTTTTGTCTTGAAGATAAAAACACATAAAGACCAAAGGCCCGTCTTTGTGATGATGTTGATGTGAGTGCTGGTGACATTAGCTGCACAGTTAGAAGGGTGTAGAGCAAGAAAGAGGAAATCTTTCTGTACACACGTGAAGACATGCGATTATTCATGAGTTACTGCGAGCACAATCGTTTTATGTTGTGTACGCATTCTTTCACTGTGCTTTTGCACACGCAGAAGCGTGACCACGGGTACTCTGTATGCACCCGTGGTCGCCCTTGGCTGCATGTGTCTGTGCATTGTGTCTCCACTCCAGGGAGATTGGTGTCACGAGATTGCAGGGGTCAAGTTTGTCCATTCAGATGCTCACAAAAGAACGTTCCCTCAAGGCCAACTTCAATGAGACGTTAAAAAGGGGAGCTATGTATGAAGGAGTTGTTTTCCAGCTGGCCCTGCCTGCAGCTGGACGTCATGGCGTCCTCACGGCTCTGCCTCATGACGCTGGAGTGATGTAGTGAGGTCAAATGGCTGGTTTGGAGTCGTGCCCTTGAGAGTTAAGGGAAACCTCAACAGTCCTCTTCAGATGTTGGATTGGGAGAGTGGATAATAAAGGAGTCTATAGTTTATAGACATGCAAGTGTGTGGACGAACTGTACCCAGAGATGAATGCTTATATCCAGCTCCGCTCTCTGGCCATCTTCAGTTCAAACCTTACAGTGGAGGAGTAAGAGGCTTGTCTTTCTTCCATCACTCCCATCCGTCCCACACCCACCCCAGCCTCCCCTGCTGAGACCAGACAGGGCTTCTGTTCAACTCTCCGCTACACCCTTCTCTTTCCTCCTCCTTCCCAAACATTTCAGATCCCCCCCCCCCACCCCCCAAGGAGCTGAAAGAAGCCCATTACCTCACTGTCTTGTCTCAATGCGAGCAATGCACACACACACAACCATGTCAGGCCAGCCTGACAGGAGTCGTGCTGTGCAGTAACACCCGGCCCACTCTGTATCGGTGGCACCAAGCTGTGCTATAACCGACTCAGTCCTCCCTCATAAACGCCATGCCGGTCCCTTTAAGAACCGCAGCACCCAGCATCCTCTGCTGCACGCTGGCGCTACGTGATGTCACAACCAGGCTCCTTGCTGGGTCTGCTCTCTGTCATCACTTCTCCGTCTTTTTCTTTAGCTGTTTTTTTTTTTTTTTCTCACAATGGATCTATCGTGCCCATTTCTTCATTATGCTCGTTTCACCTCAGATCCCCTCTTTCCGTCAAAACCCCCCATGACCCGAGACTCTAAACTGGAGCCAACAGTAAGCCACGATGTCCTACAGCGTGTCCTGCTGTCCTGCTGGGGAGTTCTCGAAGCTATTGCCTGCTTATCAGTCTGTAACTTGTGCTGCTGTATGAATCTGACTAGCCCTGTGGGACAACGTATTCTGGCTGTGGATCTCTTCTGAATCTGTCTATTATGGAGAAAGAAGTCTGTGGAGTGCACCGTAGACAACGTGAGCGTCACCAGTAGCAGCAAGTGGAAGATGTTGCCCAAATCCTACATAGTGTTTGTTTAATGGCGCTCTGTGGTGTTCTATTATGAACTGGAGAAAATTGGAATGTGTGAGGTATTTTGAGGGTCTCTTTAAGGCCATTAACTGAGCCGCAAAGATAAAAATACATTTGTATCCAGTTATAATTCTTCCCATTGCTCTTTTCAGAGGGCAACGCTCCTCTCAAAACCTGAGGGGTAAATTCTTGACTGCCAGAATGAAGTTTCCATTGTGGCCTTCCTCTCAGTGCTGGGGACGGGATCCGGCTTCCTGTAGATAGCCACTCATTCATCACCTGCTCTGAATAGCACGCAACGTCCGAAGATAGGTCCGTGGGTAAAGCAGGCACCGGGTATAGAGGCTGTGGATCTCCGCTTCTCTGGCAGGCCAGGTAGGGTGCCGTCAAGCACAATGTGCGGGGGATTAGCTTCAAAGCAGGGAAGCGAATGGGCCCCAGGCCCCTGCTGTCCTTTCAAGACTCAGGCTGGGGCTGCACGACGGGATGGTGTGGGGGTCACTGGTCCCCCCCGCCATGGGGGAGTGGGAAGGGAACAGAGCCTGGGAAAGGCTTGGGGGCTTGATGCTGGGAGGCTCACCTCTCAGCAGGTGACTCCGCTCGCTGTCGTGCTGGAATACAGACTTGCTTCAGCTGCCAGGACGATTAAGCCCTGAAAAATTGGGGCTTTGTGTCCCATTAAAAGTGTTATATTTTCCTCTACTGTATTGTGTGTGGCTGGTTGTAACTCCAGTGAGACCGAAGTCTACTCTACGTTTATACCGCGAGCCTTCTTGTTGAATGGCGCGTACAGCGCCTTGCTATACTCTTACTTCATATATCCTCATGAGTAGCACAAACCCCAATGATAGCAGCCTGGTCATTGTTGTTGTTGGTAATTGAGCATAATCCAATTTATAGACAACATGGACGGATATTGATTAATTAATGGCATGAATGGATTTTAAATTGGTTAGATTAAGCCTGAGATCATAATTGTAGGTAAAAGCAGTATCAAGAATCTTTTAGCATCTTCTCGGTTCTCCTCAAAGTTTCGGCTAGCCGTGCCTCGCTCGCCATTTTTTTTTCTTTTTCTGATTTGGGTTTATAATGATCATCATAGTCATCGCCTAAGCCGATTTTCGCATGCTGTCAGGCGCATAGCATGGGGCATTGGGTAGTTGCTGCAGCCAGATGGCTAACCCCTACCAGCTTGCATGCGTAGCCCAAACTAGCTGCTCTTTTATATGCCGATGGCAGAAAAGGGCGAGGGGGACAGATTTGAAGAGAGAGAGAGAGGAGTGGGACATTGAGGGCCGGTCTGTACAATTGTCAGAAGAGGTGGGAGGGCGGGGGGGAGCAATGCCAGATGTAAACACATCACTTCATGTCTGACAATGTGAGGAATCGGGGGGGGAAAAACTTTTCTCGCTCTTTTTTTCCCCACCCAACCACCAATTTCGCCCAAATTGGTAGGGTGTTCTCGGCGGAGGCAAGGGGTTTAAGGGATAGGACGAAGAAAGGATGAATGGATCGGTGGATGGACAAGTTGTCATGACGACAGGATTGCTCTGAGTGTGTGTTGGCTGATGAAGTCTCTCTTTGCCTGCTTGTCCAATCAGATGGCTGAGCAGCGCATGCAGCACGAGCAGGAGAGGACGCGGCTACAGCAGCAGCACAGCGCGGAAAAGGACAGCCTGGTCCAGGAGCGCCAGTGGGAGGTGAGCAGCCTGGAGAGGCAGGCCAGGGCAGCCCTGCAACAGCACCAAGAGCACACCCAGGAGTGGAGGAAACGCGATGCCCAGGTAGGGGGTCTCCACTGATCCACGTTTGCACACACACATACATGCTGACCCACCGCTCTCCCGTGGACAACCATTTTGTATTTTGCCCATTGACGTTTTCCTGGGGTTTCAAAAGCACAGCGGGTTAAGACACTTTTTTGTTGACTGATATTGGATATGAATCATTTTATAGATAGCTTTGTATCTGGTGCAAGCGCACGGGAGATTTTTTAGATAGTGCTATTTGAATCAAAATGTATTTTATTTGGGCAAAAACAACATTGCGCATAAGAAAAAGTTATTTTTTTTAAATGAAATAAGCGAAACAAAAATATTCCACAGTTCCAACTTCCACCGTTGTGCGACTGTTTAGTTCTTTTAAAAAAAATTTTTTTTTTTATCGCCGCAGGGTTTCGTGATAGAAGTGTAAGGACTTGAAATCCAGAAACCACAGGTAGCCTGATGAAGGAGAAGAAATCTGTTCTGTTGAGCACCAAGCTTTTATTACAAAACCCTGGGTCGAATTTCTCTTTTATTTTTTATCCGCTGTACGATTGTGGACCAGCGACGAGCGCCCTGTACTCCCAAATGTATCTCTGCATGGCATTCTCCTCTCACAGCAGGTAGCCATCTCCATCTTCTCTTAGTCCAGCGTTGACGGCCACAGGGATTGTGTGACATTTGGGTCTATATTAATAGACACCTCCTCGTAGCCCTCGCTCAGCCTTCGCCTCTCTCTCCAGCCTGGGCTAGCTTGGAGCTCTGTGGGAAGCCAAATGACAAATCAGCCCCCAACGGGGGGATGTGTTTGACTCTTCATTGTCAGCATGCAGAGAATTTAGTTTATTAGCCGTTAAGTGGAGGTAGGGATTCAGCCACAGAATGCCACAAAATGACTTGCGAAGAAATCCGACCTTATGTTTACAAAAAAAAAAAAAAATTTCGTCATCACAAAGTATAATATGTACGGCAAAGGGGCATTTAAGAGATCAATAACGTTTAACACTAATAACAACTATTTAGTTTTTTTCCTTTAAAAAGGTGTTTCCCCAGCACATTTTTTTCCAATAAAATGCAGCAATATTTGACTACTTAAGAGTCTCGCCAAGTTGCAAATTGTAATAATTTTCTCTTAAATGTGTTGTTTTTTTGTCAACAGAGGGGATACTCCCACTAAGACTCAAAATGACCCCCTGTTGCTAGCTAAAATGTCCAAATATTCTGTCCTTCGTTCGTCGGCTCTGTTACTCTTTGCTAGAAGTCATCTTACACCGCCATACTGCTACACTGGCTGGCTTGTGTCACAGCAGTCTAAAATGTCCTTAAAAAGCTAAGAACTGTATAACATAAAGGAACAGTCGTGTTTTTTTTCCTTTTCATTCCCACTCGAATGTTCCTAATATTTTTGGAAAGTGTCTTTCGCAGCACTGATGGCACCAAGCGAGTGTGTTGTTTGGGTTTCTAGAAATGGCATTTCTGCTGATAACACGCTGTCCTACTGGTGTCAAAATGACGTGTTGTTTGACAAATCGTAGGATCTCGGGAGGTGACAGAAAACAAACTTCCCCCGGTGCTCATCTCAAAATTCTCAGTTCCTGTTTTGCTCGTGCAGCATTTTGAGTAGAGATCAGACGCATGCCTGATGTCAGACGCTAAAGCGGCAGAAATCAAGATTTTCACTTCGGCCTTGGACGGGATAGTGAGGTTTCTGAATGTGGTGGGGATGTGAGATGGTTTGACTTCCTGTGTGAGCACTGTTCGATGGATGAGCTGTTAAAATGACAAGAAGCTGACACTCCGGCAGCAGACATGTATTAAAGATGAGGTTGTTTTTTTTTACACCGAGTAAAGCCACTTATTATTAAACACTTTTGCATTACCAAAGTTGTTTACCCCTTAAGAACTCTGTCCTGTCACACTGATGGCAGTGTGGCCCCCTCGCTGGCAGCCTTTCTAAACCATCACACAGGGCCGTGAGAGTTGTGAAAATATGAATGGAATTTTGAAGAGGAAAAAAAAAAAGAACATTTACAGAAAACATGGAGCACTTCCTGCAAAGCAAATGCCACGGCTTGTTTTCTCCTTTCATTTTAGCGTGTGCTTCTGGGAACCTCAGGACTTTTCTAACACACTCCCACCACATGGGTCAGATGGAAAATATATTATCATCAAGTGACATGTCAGCAACAGACAACCCTAATGCCTGCTGTGGCGATTGAACCCAGGCCCTTATTATTTCTGCCTATATTCGTCTTTCTCTCAGTCTTCCTGGAATCAGTGCAAGGACAGTTGCTGCTCGGAAGTTGGCGACGCAAACGGCAAATGTCAGTCACACACTCATCGGATGAGTCGTACCCACTCTTCCCCTTGATGTGGTGAGACACTAATATATAGCATTCCTGACTCTTGCCTTGTGTTTGGGAAGGAGTCAGTGAGTCGTAGCAGCAAAGTTTAAAAAAAGAAGAAGAAGAAGGAGGAAAAAACCGTGGACAGGTTGTCCTCATCCCACCAGAGTGTGTGATGCAAAATACTCTGGCTTCACCCCAATAGAGCCGCCACACATTATTAAGGCTATATGACCCATCTGTTTTTATCAACATTTACACTTTTAAGTTTCTTTTGCTGTTTGTGCTTTAAATGCTGCACGCGTTTTGAAATGAAAGACCTGTTGTGTGATTGGCATCCCACAGACTCGGGGGGATTAACTCTCAATTCCCAGCCTTGTGGACCTACATGTTCTCCTAAAAGAATAAAGTATTTGTTAAACCGTTTTTTGTTTTTTTTTTAAATACCAGAGTATGAAAGGAAGCTTTCATTTGGCCGGCTGTCCAGGATGATGAAATGTTTTCTTGCTGGTTAAACACGTCTGCTGGCAGCCAGTTCTGTGCTGTTCTGTCAGCTGATCAATGCCCCCCAGAGGACATGGGACTTTTGTAGGCTGTTTCGGGGATCCATCAAACCCGATGTAGTGGCCTTTCTTTTTTCGCCCTCCCCACTCCACATATTGTGATGAAATCCTCCACCCATGGAGTGTTATGAATATATTTAACGTGGGCAGCTTTCCTTGAAACTATTGTAGGACTTATTTCATCTTCTCTATAAACTATACTATTTTGGAGATTCATTGTATTATATGACAAAACAATTCAACATATTTTGCTGTTTTTCTCAGTATACACAATTTTTTGTCTGATGCGTTTCAATTGTTGAATAATATATAACAAACTAGGACAAGCATTATAAATTGATTTGAAGCCTTGTTTTATTTTTGCTGCAAAAAAAAACAGAATTGTTTGTTCAATGCAAAACCCATCGTTCCTATTTCTCCTCCACCGGCTCCTCCTCAAAACCAGGTATTATTTTCCCGACTAATTATTTATTTTTCTAAAGGAACGTACACGCCATCTGGACTTCAAACAGCATGGGGGAGAGCGCGAGTCTTGTGAGGTCTTTCTTCTCGGCCGTGATGGACTAAATAATGATGCTGTCAATTTTTCAAAGCATTTCAATCCCATGTACGTGATTAAGATGTGTCAAATGAAGAGGGTGATGACAGGCTGAGTTAAGCCAAGCTAAGAAAAAGTCAGATGAAGCAAACCAGGCAGACAGCGAGACCAGTGTGCACATTGATTGTTTCAGCGCTTGTGTTTTGCCACAAACCAAATGATTGGTCCCTGAGATCTGGCATCGTCAAGTGGATCCTGTCTTGTTCCTCAATGACTTCCAGTAGGGGATCTCACTGAGCTGTAGTGTCACGGGATTTGTGATTCTTTGAATTATTTCATCATCGTCATCTTCCCATGTGCTGTGCTGAGTATTAATGTGAGAACCTAGCTGTTTTTTCTTCTCTTTTTTTTTTTTTTCTTCAGAACGATTCCTCATGGGCAAAGTCATCAGTGACTCCTGATGCTCTGTGAAGAGTTGAGTGTCGCAGCGTGTTCTCTTTCAAACCATGAATCCATTTAGTATGTGCATACATCACATCTTGGATCTCAGACAGATGCATTTTTATCGGGCTGACAACAGTAAAACACTCATTGCGACACTCTTACCTATGTCTTTATATATATATATAAATATGTATATATATATTTAATTCTAAACATTTATACATTATTTACCTGTTAAGATGAAATTGTCAGGCTATATTATTGGTTATTATTTGTCAGTTATATTGCTCACACAGTATCAGTGCATTGTGCACAGGACATGTATACATACTGTGCTTTAGGATTCACTTCTCTACTGCATTGGCTGCATACACCCTGTTGTTCCAGCACACACAGTGTTACTGTCATGAAGGCATTTGTTTCTGTTAAACAATCAAAATAGTGTCAGCAGGAGGACCAGATGAATACAACAGTTAAGGCCAAGGAAATGTTTTGTGAACATTTAAAGGAAGAATAAATGTGTTAAAGGAATAATCTGACATTATGGGGAACATACTGATTTGCGCTCTCGCCCAGAGTTGGATTAGAAGATGCCACTCTGATCTCACTACACATGTGCATTAACTGTGGAGCGAGACGCAGGAGGTGATTAGCTTAGCTTAGCATAAAGACTGGAAGCAGGGAGAAAGCGCTGTCCTGGCTCTCTCCAAAGCTCAGAAATATGCCTACAAGTGCTTCTAAAGCTCACGAGATAATTTATTGAATATTATTTGTTTAATCCACACACAAACTGAGCTCCATAGTTACTGCACAGTGGTATCATCTAACTATCAGTAAAAGGTTAATAATAGTATATCCAAAGTAGAAAAAAAAGTCTAGACATAAGTTGGGTTCATAGCATAGGTCATCAAAGTTTAGGCTAAAAGTTTTCCACCTGTCATAATGATGAAAACTTTCTTTTCTCGCAGCAGTCGTTTGAGTTGTCATAGCGGGAACAGCACATGTGCAGCTACTGTAATAAGATTAATGGGTCTGCTCCATTTAGGTGTGCCTGTGAGCCACGTCAGTGAGCCAACATGCACAATACCAGGGCCTGGCACTGACATGCCAAGATGGAATACAGCTATTATAAATGTTATTAGTTGCGCCGCTGTTTGCCAAGTCATAATATCCACTGTGAGAGAGGTTTTGCCTGTTCATGGTTATAGTAAGTTCATGTAATGCTTTTTTTTTAAAATAGGAAAACGTATCACTTTCCTCTTATGTTATTACATCCTAAATGTCTGACAGTTATTTACAACAACAAAAAATAGAATAATTCCCAAATTAGCATACCAGTAGAATAATTAGTCCATTAAGAATAATGTTAAAGGTGTACTGAACTGATTGAAATTAACTGATATTTCTTTTATTTTTCGGTGTTATCCGTTTGGTTAGAGGTGACTCTGAAGCGTTGAAGGAGGTCCTTCTTTTATAAAACATGTGGACACTCTTCACCGACTCATAATTGGCATTCTTCCTACAATGAAAGATTGCATATTGTAGGATAGTGACAGGAGTGGCAGATTTGTTGTAGTTGCAGTCAAACAAAGTTAGAACACCTCCGGTTTTGTTCCCAGCACACCCTGGCTCTTCGGTCCATAAAGGGTGCAGCCTAAGTAATTGCCATAATACAGTTTGCAAGGAAAGTAGCACATGGGCTAAATGTAATGCCAGCATGTCTGTGCAACAAGTCACATTAGAAAGCGCCACAGAGTTATTGTGGCAGAGGAGTTATGTCTGGTGTTTTTTTAACTTCTGTTTCTCACAATATTTTAGCTATGAAGAGTAGCGGAGGAAGTCCCATGGCTCCTCATCTGCATTTGACTTTGTGTCCTTTTCTCTCGGATTAAACGCAGAAAGTCCGTTAACTAGCGTTCTGTTGTTCTCCCGGTCTTTTTGAACTGACACGGTTTGACCCGTTGTGTTTCGCTTGACGCTCCTATTGTCGCAGAGAGCTGCCGCATCACAGAGCTCGTCAGCCGCGCGGCAGCATGTGTCCTGTTGGAAGTGTCTGTGCTCACACGCTCGCAAAGGAGACGTGCTCTTTTGGCCTCTGAAGTGTCTGAAGTGCCATTGCCAGTGCCTCTGTTCTGAGATTATACTCTTAACTTATTAAAAAGAGTTTTTTGGAAGGCAGATCATCCACATTTGTTAAAGAGAGAATTATACATTAAAGATTCTGGAGGGCTCAGATCCTATTGCGGCTTGCCCTTGAAGGCACAAGCGGAGCAGGGAGACGGTTAATGCTGAGAGACAGCGGAGTGGGACATGGCGATGGAGGATTGCGTGTGTTTGTTTTTCTTTTGCCTCGTATTCTCTCTGAATCTGCTGCATGCCATTGTATGTGTGTGACAGCTTGAACATGTGTGGCTGTTTATAGTGTGTGTGTGTGTGCACAAGTGGATTTGGCTGTGTTATACTCTCGCCAACACTGGCACACACAGAGCCACAGCATCTGCCTGTTTTTTTTTGTGACACTCCTTTGAAGTCTCTTTGATTCTCCCCAGTGCCCGCTAAAAAAGACTTCAGGCACTTTCCGTCTGATTGCCTTAACATGGCGTTGTCCTTGGATGCCCAGGCTTTTAAAGGGGAGGGGTGGGGTCGGGTGTTGGGGTTGGGGGGGCAGGAGGCAGAGCACATAGTGCGAGCCCAAGTAAGAAATAAACCAAGTAAACCAAGGAGAGTAATGAGGATGTGCAATAGCTGGGGAATATGTGCAATATAGGTAGGGAAGGGTGAAACACAGCAACTGCAATGCAGCTGAGCCACCTGCACTTTACTCTGATGCCGTCTTGATTATTGCTTGTTGTTGAGACTGATCATATCATACAGATAAATGTAAAACGTGTGGTTATGTATTACAAAGTGGCTGTTTGAGGACAGTGAACATGTGATATCCAAATATATACTAGATGTGTCTTGTCATATCGCAAACGCACATACAGTGTGTTCTCATGCTGAAGCCTGAAGTTTAAAATGTTGTGACATTTGCATTAAGAAAGAAGTTGTCTCAGTTTTGAGGTTGCAGATGGTCTTCATCATACCGGCTAAGTGATGCAGTTTTGTTAAAACAGCAAGCTTATCTTTTTCCTTTTGGCATTTTTTTTTTTTCAAACCTTTTTAGATTTCTGGTGTTTCTGCGGCTGTGGGGTTGGGCTTATTAGCATTCATACTGTGTAATGTTGATGCTCACTGGCAGCACTATTAAAAAGGCTCATCGGGTAAAGTCAAGGCTGTGAAGTTCAAAAAGAGAGGGGTCAAGAGAGGGGTCACGCCATCGCAGCAGCCCCTACACAAACACACAGAGGAAAACAGAAAACAATGTAAGCATGTTTGCGAAACTTTCCTGCACTTTAGTGAAACTGCACAGGCTCTCCCTCCCACTGGGTCTCAATCTCTCTGCAGCATCACTTTACTCATACCTATCAGTGTACAGTATGATTCAGTGCATCATCTCTCATTGGGTTATCGTTATATATTTGTGTTTCTATATTTTCACCTCGCAGGACACAGCTTATACTTCTGTTTCTCTTGAGCCCTCACATATTTGTCAGAGAACATCCCAGCCAGTGATCCAGCCAGAATACTGATGAGACAGAAATGCATGAGTAAAGAATATGGGTGGATGTTCTAATAACTTGTCTTCATTGCTATCATAAATAAACATATTTGGACATAAATGCATCTGGAGGGATACGTGGTAAACAAAGATAGATCTTAAGTACAGTTCACTTCGGCCAAAATGGTCACGGTAGCCTACATCATACAATACATCGACGTGTAAAACTAACACATTTCTATGTACCAATAAAGACAGTATCTCTTCTCTCAACTGGAATATGAAATCTTAACCTAAGAGCATCTCAGAGCCACATGATATCTGCAGGACGTCGGTTAACGTCACTTACCTAAATTCACTGTCCATCTCTTTCCAGACGATTTCCGATTTGGGAGCCCAGTTTTCCGGTCTCCGTGATGAACTCCAAGGAGCCCATGCACAGCACAAGCAGCAATTGGCTGAGATGGCATTACTCCGGGAGGAGGAAAAACGAATGTCGTCCCTGGACAAAGAGGCATCCCTGGACCGACTCCGCTCTGACATGGAGCGCATCCGTGGCGACCTTGAGGAAAGCCACCAGCAGGAGAAGGATGCTGCTCAAGAGAAGGTGGGTGAAGGGAAGGAGGGGAGGAAAAAAAACGGGATATAGGCCGTTTCCAATAGGATGCTGTCTGCATGAATCACGTTACATCACCCTGTTGCCGGTGTGGATGAATGCCTATTTCAACAAAGGTTACATGAAAAAAATGACACCTTCATTTGTTTGCTTGCGGAAACTAGAACAGAAAAGAGAATGTACGTCTGAAATGGCCAAAATATACTGAATTTAGGAGGAAAAGATGGGCAGAGGTAGAGAGGTTTTATGAACTCCTGCACACAGGAGATGCTGCTCGTAGAGGCGTGGCTGCCTTTCAGCTTGTGGCTGCGTCTAGTAGCTCTAGATGGTGTTTTCTTCTATTGTTTTAGCAAATCAAGTTTTTGTTTCTTTGGATCTCCCACTGTCTCTGTATATTTCCTTCTGCCTTAGGTGTTTGTCATAGGACATGTGAACAACGTTGTCTTTATCAAGTTATTAGTTTTCATCAGTGTGGACAGTGAGAATAGTGCGTGTCTGTGTGAGTCGGGCTGGGACGAGTTGTATCGAGCTTTTATCCTATGAAGGCCTTTTACAACCCCTCGCATTCACCCATCCTCCCACGCCGATGACAAGAAGCTACCTTGCGGGAGGAGTGCCTTGTCTTGACAGGCGTGTGGACAGAAGGAGCCGGGGAATCGAACTGCCGTGACCCGCTCTGGCTGCTGAGCCACAGCCGCCTTTAGGGAAGGAAGGCTTGCTCGGGTTCACCACCGTAGGAAAGGCCTGACGCGTCTGTCACTCCCCTCAGTTGTACAGATCAGTCCATCTTGATGTTCTCACATCGTAGCTGGGGTTAAACCTGTGCGTGTGTCCTCTCAGATGCACCGGCAGTCTTATTGAGAACTCCACATAAAACCCAGCACATTACCATTACTGTGCATCCTGGATGCTTAAGCGGAGGTTGAGTGAGGTAATGGTGCTGTGAGCGTCGACGCTACATCTACTTATGTATTTGTTGAAGCTAAATCTTTTGGGACGTACCGTTTTGACATGTACACGCTAGTTAGGGGATTGGACTTGAGGGTCGGTCACAGAGTGGAAACACAGCATTTCAGTAGAGCCAACATCCAGCTTTGCTTTTTGCTATCTTAGTGAACCAGGAAGTACTTCAATTAGAACTTCTGAGGTTTCCTCTCTTTCTTGCTCTCATTCTGTCTCATATTCGCTCCCCTTGCCACGACAGAAACTGGACCCACGGCTGGGAAATCACCCTTAATCTTGTGCTGGTCTAGCAGGAAGCTGACCTAAGGTGGTTGATCAGAACCTAATCCCTCAGCAGGTCCCATCAAAGAGAGCATTTTTCATTAGACACCATCCCGCGCCAGCTGCGCAGTATTAGCCCCGGAATGCAGGGACCTCCAAAGCACCCAGTCGGCCATTTTGGCTCCATATGGCACACAGAACCAGGGGTACTGAAGGGAGAGAGATCCGAGGGAAAGAGTGTGCTTATTACAGGCTAATCCTCATTTGAAGAAATCACGCTATTTCCTATCAGTCCCTTTTTTTGGGGGATATGTGAAGGCTGTTTTGCAGCTAAAAGTTATTTATCTTTTTGGCTCCCTTTAAGTCCTCTCTCTCCTCCCTTTTTTTTTTTGTACGCAGGGGAAGAAATGACCCACAGTTGTCGGGGAATCTGGAGTGGATTCAAAGCAGTGATGCTGAATGTTGAACTTAGACTGATAACACTATAAGCAATGTGCTGGTTTCGCTTTTTATGAAAGAGATTAATGATTTCTTCGTGCTTTTTTGTCAGCTGAAAGTGCATGCTTCTATAAAAAAATTTTTTTTTAAAAAATCAACAAAGGTTGAACGTCTTGCTTTCCCCCCCCCTTTTTTCTACTTTCTAATCTGTCTCCAAGTTTGACTTTCGGAGTGGGCAGGGGAAAGTTTCACTACTTTGTAGCGCCCGTTTTTTTTCACGTTGGATTGAAGTCGGCCAGCTCTCAGATCCATATTGACTCGTTCGCCCTTTTTTTGTAAGCTGAAAATTTCTCATTCTTTTGATGCAGACAGAAATGCTGTCCTCTGCAGTCCACCATCCTCTTGGAAGCAGAGCCTGGGCAGGCCAGCTTTTGCTCCTCTTCCCCCCACCCCTCCCTCTTTTTTTTTTTCAACACATCTCCCAGATCCTGGAAAAAAGGCCGGAGAAATCCATTAAATCCATGAATGGATTCCCATCAAAGACGCATGCGTTTAAGGGAGAGACAGAGAGGGAGAGAGGGACACAGGGGGATGGGATGTGTTTTGGGAGTAGACAGCCGAAGCTGTTGGAATGAAATAATGAGAAACAGAATATCAGAGGAGATCAGACGTTCAGATAGTTCCATACATTTGAGCTGCACCAAAAAGAAAGGAGCAGAGAAGGAAAAGTGATGGAGGTACGCTGAGTAGAAGGTGTGGGGGGTTTTACTCTGGTTGATATCGAAGTTTATCTGTGTGTGTGTGTGTGTGTTGGTGGGTGTGTGTGTGTTGGTGGGTGTGGGTGTGGGCGTGTTCGTGGAGGAGACTGAACGCACACAACCCCAGACCTCCCAATCTCCGTTCTCCACTGAGGGGCCTGTGAAGCTGCCTATGTGCCTGATAAAGACGCTTCATCTCTGGGCTACAGTGAGCATGGATCCTGCCTCTCACCTACACCACCTCCTTATCGAACCCTCTTTTTTTCCTCCACACCTCCACCTGTCCATCTCTCCCTGTCCTCCCCCACGTCCTCCCCCACGTCTTCCCCCACGTGCCGTCAGGTTGTGGCACAGAACATTAGGACTTTCTATCGAGAGTTACCAGAAATCCGGGCTGGGCTTTGAGGAAGTGAGGGTCAAATACTGTTTCTGTGTGCGCACACACACGCTCCTCTGTCTGATGCCTGGCATATGAAACACGTGTCATATTTGCAAATAGTGCTTAATCGGCAGTACTTATATGAGCTTACAGTTTGGTGAAAGGAGAAAAGGTCTTTGTGTTGGACCTCTTCACTTCACACAGCTGTATCGTACTCCCTGCTTGTCAATACTAGAGATCTGAGATACTGTGAGACAAAAGTTCAAAAGGCTTGGTAGGAAATGAATAACGTCTGGAACTTTTCATATTTTCTCTGAGTCTGGAGAGCTTTTTGAACTGCTTGTGGAGATTAGATGTGCAAATTTTACCTGATATGTTTGTGTGAGTGAGAGTGAGAGCTTGCACACTTATATGTATTTGGTGTTTGCAAATGGCACAGGTACTGAATGTATTTTGTAATTTTAAGCACTCGCATTCTTACTGGTGTAAAGTAGAAGAATAAGAATGTGTGTGTGTGCGTGTGTGTGTGTGTGTGTGTGTGTGTGTGTGTGTGTGCGTGTGCGTGTGTACGTGTGTGTGTGTGTGTGTGTGTGTGTGTGTGTGTGTATGTACGTACATGCATGCCTACTTTCACTTCAGATCAAAGGGACGGGGCATTTCATCAAACACTAACCAAGTGTGACAAAACCACCTGGAGGCAAACATCAGCCAATGAGAAGGCAGCTTTTTGGCATGCAGTAGCCAACTCCTGCTCCCTGTGTCACAACAGCAGTGTCCCCCTGGCCATGTCCCATGTGACACGAAAGTGCTCACTCTTTCTTTGACACACACACACAAACAGGTTGAGAATTAGAAAGCTGAGGTATGAAGGCCTCTGTTTTGCAATTAGTCTCTTTTTTTTCCCACGGGTAATTCACTTTGCTTCAAGGAGGCGGAATATAAACATCCCAAAACTTGAGCAGTTCTTCCTCGAAAAGTTGTAGTCAGTACAAGTGCCCTAGCTCGTGCTCTCCACTCATTACACAATGCCACTGCAGCTGTATGGAGCTTTCAGATTGCACTGCTTGTTTGACAGCCTACTGTAGCTGCTGATGCTCTTTCGTATCATTTGGCTGATAACAGTTTCTACTAAGTAAAAATGAACTACAAAATCAAATACATTAAGCTAATGTACTTTTGCTACTTCAAAGCAACTAGTTCCCTGCCAACAAATCTGATCAAATGTGTGTTTTGGTAAGATTTTTTTTTGGTGAGCATCGCTGGCCTTCTCTTGATCTAATATTTTGGATCCAGACGTTCCCTTTGCATCTGGATTCAGTCGTGGTGGATATTATATCTACGGGGATCATTTGTGTGCAGATTTTGTCTTCCGACTCAAATTTGATTTCATCTGTGAGAAACTGTGGTCACAAACGCAACTTGTTTGTGACCACAGCCGGTGATGCAGCTGGAGAAGAGGAATGCAGTGGCAGTTCGGTACCTCAGCACGGGCACATACTTCAACCCTCATTAAAGTTCTTTGGAGAAGGAAAAATCATCTGTGCATGACTTTTGTTTGTTGGTCTATACACAAAGTTGACTAGGCAATCTTTTTATGTGGCCGGAGATCCATCTGCTTTCACACTATTGGACCTGACCATATCTAAACGTGGTTTGACTGATTGGATCTCAATGTGTTCTTGTTGCATTCACATCCATATTTAGAACTGTGTGTTTGTGATCAGACCACCCAAGATGTGTTTTAGTGCAAAACATGCACTCTCTATTGAGCACAGTGCCAGTCTTGGTCACTTTGTGCCTCCTTTTTTCCTGTGGATTTCTGCTCTTAATCGGGTAACACCAGTAATACCTCTGTCTTTGCTCGTAGACACCTTTTATGTTAGTTTTTTATCATTGACAAAAGGAGAATGTGATGATTCAGTATCTACAAAGCCGCTGTGAGCAAAAAGAAAAAAAGTATTTCTTGAAACTGTATGTCCTCCTAAAATGACAGCTAAGTCCTAACAATAAACTCAAAATGCCGCAAATTAAACCAGGGATTTAATACAATGTTCCAGTACACTCGTTAGCATTTTCATAAACCATCCATATGCCTCCATTCACGCTAGCTTTGATCCTTTGTACTTTCAGCCCTGGTGAGTGTAACGTTCTCTCTCTCAGCCAGAAGATGGTGGTACGAGGTTGTTGTCATTGTTGTCATAGCCACGTCTTGCCTCTCTCTTGCCCGCTGTCGCTCGCTGCTGATTTATTAGGTTGGTTCTCTGCCATTTGGAGAGACACCAAATCACATTATTCAGTCGGTCATGGATTAAACGAGGAGAAGAGAAACATAGACTGAGGGATGATCAAAGAGGGTCTGCATTCACCTCACACTAACAGACTAAATGGGAGACAAAGAGATGAGGGGGAGGCAGAGCGAGGGATCTGATTTTTACGGGAGAAAGATGTAAAGTTTGGGATGTTTCGTGCAGGGCATTCAGATTATTGGTTTTATGTGTCTGCGGTTGGTATATGTTTACATCATAGCTGCTCCACAAACACACATTAAAGCATTTGTGTATGAACATAAGTTGTTTGTTTGTTTGTGTGCGTGTGCGCAGACGTATCTGAGCTCCTCGTTTCCTCAGTGCACCATCGGGCCCGGCAGCAGAGAGAGAGAGAGAGATAGAGAGAGAGAGAGTGTGTGTGAGTGAGTGAGTGAGTGAGTGAGTCACCCAGCAGATGAAAGAGTCAAAGTAAAGGCTTTGCCGTCCCAAAAAAACATCACACAGTTCCCTTGCTCACTTTTTGAAGTCATCCAAGAGGAGGGAGGGAAGCGACACACTTTCTCAATCGCATTAAAACATGGCGTCAGGCAGCTCCCATCTTGTTGCACGCTATAGATTACACTTTGGTTTGAAGTGAGAGTTTTAAGTGGGACACCATGATATTGGGCTCTGTTTTTTTGGGTTAAGTTCCTAATTCAACTCAGAGTCATCCCACATCTGAACATCAGGCAGACTTATTGATCAAAGTAGGGATGGAGGCATAAATAGATCGGAAGTGCGGTCTACCTATGCAGAAAGACAGAATGTCATCACCGTTCCCTCAAAGTTCAATGGCCAATAATAATAATATAACAAAAAGTTAACATCTCTTAACAGTCATCTGAATACCTTTGCCTGTAAAAATGTTCACAAAAATCTGAACACAAAGCATGAATGAAACACCTTTCTCTGTGGATTTAAACCAAGAAAGAAAAATAATCTGTGATTCTACAGGCGACTCTGACCGTGAAGCATCCACAGCCTCAAACTAACCTCTGCCTGACCTTCTCATGTGGGTTCGATGTTAAGCCCACTCACACTAATGATAATGGGTGTAATTGGTGTTCTGATACCAAGGGTTGGCTGGCGAAGTGAGTTATCTCTGAACATTCGGTGTGTTGTGTGTCTGATGTATGTTTATCTGTGAATGCCTGCTTGCGTGTGATGCATTATTTCTGTACTGCGTGTGTGTGTGTGTGTGTGTGAGATGCGGCAGTGACAGTGAGCAGCAGGGATTAAGAGAATCACTACTGACAGGCGGTGATGGCAAACTGTGAAATGGAAATAAAGTCTCTTGTCATTACAGCACCAACTCTCTGTGTCTCACACATAGATACACAGGGAAGCACAGCAAGACAGCAATGATTACAGACAAACGAGCAAATAACATCTCCCAGCTCTCCCTCGCTGGCAGATTGAACTCAAATTGTTATGAGAGACATGCGTAGTGAACAGAGCATCGTTTTGAATGCTTACAAATACTGCTGCCACTAAAAATGAAAGCTTCTCTTAGAAATCATGTTTTTTTTGTATTGTTCTTTTTGAGAAACGAACCCCACAAATCAGTTCCCTAGTGTGCGATATACGGCAGGTTGTCTGCCGGATGAAACTACCAACAACCAGTAGAAGAGCTTGTTTTGTGACTCGGCGTCTCTTTAAAAGCACCCCTGTCCTTTTGCTGTATCACCTGTTAATCGGTTGTCACATCGTGTCCGTTCTATGTGTTGAGTGACATCACCCCTTGTGCTGCGTCAGTTTTATGTCTCAATGTGAGATGATTGGAAACATATCGGAGGAAAAATGCCATATGGAGGCAATATCCTGTCCACGACAATAGACGGCACTGAACAAATTCTGAAAGTCCTGGAAACAGACACACTGACTTTAACATACACAGGAGTTATCATGTGTTGGCCAGGCGGCAACCTCCAGGTCTGAAAAGTGAAGCCAACGCAGAAGTGCCTCAAAGGTTTTAATTGCCAGCAGGGGGCGACTCCTCTGGTAAACATGAGTCCGCTGGTATGGAAGTCTATGAGAAAATGACTCTGCTTCTCACTTGATTCGTTCCCTCAGTAAACATTGTAAACATGAGTTTATGTTCTCCATCGCTAGTTTCAAGTCTTCTTCAATACAGCACGATGTTCATTTAGTAAATTACGGTCCCATTTAGAGTCAAATAGACCATAAAGCGGAGTGTGCTTTAGGGCGGGGCTACCTTCTGATTGACAGTTTGCTACCGCAGCGTTGTCCAATCCTCTTGCAACTTTAACCCTTTCACAGTGTCTTTTCAGTTTGTGAAAGTTAACTGTAACATTTTGGTCGCCTAAAAAACGTCTTATTCCGCGTTCGGTTGTGCTTCTCCCTCTCGTGTCACTTCTGGTTGCAAACTAGCGAGATGGCGGCGGCCAAAATGACAAACTCGAGGCTTCAAAACGTCTGTCCACAAACCAACGGGTGACGTCACGGTGACGACGTCCACTTCTTATACTCCATCTGTGGTGTTGGCAAGATTACTCTATTGAGAAACGTCTACTTTAGTTTCTTCCTCCTTTTAGCAACAATACAATGGTCCCTTCCAGACAATGGGACTGACTGCACACCTTGAGCAAATCTCACTTCCAAACAGCCTCAGATCAAACGCTGGATGTGTGTTTGGCCTTCACGTGTCCTGTTTGTCCATTGTCTGTGTTTGAATAAGTGTGGCTTGTGTCCATATCTTTAAGTGTGCGTGTGTGTAAGAGAGAGAGAGAGAGAGAGAGAGAGAAAGTTGTCACCCGTATTCTGCCTCCCCCTTCAGTCCTTTCTTTAGTGTGTGTGTGTGTGTGTGTGTGTGTGTGTGTGTGTGTGTGTGTGTGTGTGTGTGTGTGTGTGCCTGGTTCCCACTGCAGATTATTAATTAGGTTCTGGTAAGCGGTGCATGCCTTGCCTTCAGATCCACTTCCACTCTCTTTAACGCACACACAAGTACCCTTACACGCACACAAACACACACACACACACACACACACACACTTCAAAGCAGCCGCACTCCACACAGCTAGGATTAAGAGGCGATTGAAGAGCCTGATACAGCCTCAAAGTGCCTTCAGCACAAAAATGCCTTTGGCAGGGCACAGGTAGTCTCTTTGAAAGTGCTTACGCACACACACACACACACACACACACACACACACACACATATGGCTTTTAATTTAGCTCTGATTTTCCCTTTGTATTTGTCACAGTCGTATTGGGTTATTTTTCTTGCATGTACTATCCATATCTTCATCTATTTCCAGACATTTCTAATGTGTGTTTAGATGGTTGAGCTGTATAATGTATGATGTTGTATAATGCTTCCTGCTAAAGTCCCCTGAGTGACTGTAGGTAAAAGGAATAGGCTAGTAGCAAGCTCTTTATGTTTTTATGAAACATCTGAGCCCGTTTGCATGTCAATATGGCCATATGTTTCTATGAATATACTAACATGTGTCATATACAGTACAGAGAGTCTCACACACCTCATTACCTCACAGCCAATTACAAAGATGATGCTGATATATAACTTTTGATGTAAAAAATGTCCCTTCTGAGACACATTTAAGTCTCATCCTTTCTCATCATCTTTAAAGAAATCATATCTTTGGTGTTTGTGACGATGTTTTTTTTCCAGCAAATGTGGGCTGCTTGAGTGTTATGGTTAAAATAAATGTAATACTAACTACCACAGTGCCACTTCAACCAAGCTGTATTCAAGATGGAGCAGTCTGGCAGCATTAAAGGGAGACAATTGTGTCAGCTGTATAAAAAAAAAAAAAAAAGAAACGTGGAAGGACTCCATTTGCGCCCCTTCTCCCGAACACAATTCTTTCTCTTGCCTTTTCTACACCCTTCTTTGTCTCCCCCTCTCTCATCAGCTGCTGTAGGGCCCCAAGGGACGAGCTAACTGCCACTCAAAGAGTCCTGGCGCGGGAAGACAGGCCGGTATCCTTGGTGATGGCTCTGTGTTTCCGCGGTGACAGGTGTGTCCGCTCGGAGCCGGGCGGCTGTGTTTGTCAGGAAGTGTTTGGATGGGGCGCAGAGTCCAAATGCAGCTCAGGTGTTGATGGCTGCGTTCAATGAAACGTGTTTGTTAGCGAGTTGTCCGTCTGTCAGTGGCTGTCAGAACGAGAGTCGAGCGGGTGTGTGTGTGTGTGTGTGTGTGTGTGTGTGTGTGTGTGTGTGTGTGTGTCTCCATGGGTCTGTGGAAGTGTGTGTTTTTAATGTATGATTCAGATTTACTGCATTTTTTTTTTTTTAACATTCGAAATGAGTTTCTGCGTGGCTGGCGTTTTTATATTTCTGTGTTTGTTGAACAGGAAGTTTTCAAGAATTTAAAACAATAGCTGTGCTCTACTTTGTTGCTTATCGCTGACTCATCAATGGCATTGCGAGATGCTTACTGGGGGTATACAGAGCGGGCTTTCAGAGTTTAAGTTGATCCACGGCCGCTGAAAAGACTTGCCAGCCTTTCAAATGATGACCGACTACACCCACCCCCCATCGACTCGGGCCGTGGTCTCTCTCTACAGTACTTGTATAGACCTCGTCACCGTACGAACAGGCAGCCATTGACATCCCCATCGAATTCCGTCACTTCACACCTAATTATCTCGCTCCACTGTTCAGCCTTTTCACTGAAACTCTGGCATCACAACACAGCCAGCTGAACGGAGGCAGATCTTGTATTAGACACTCGCAGTCTTTGCTTCCAGCTGGCGAGCTTCCCACAGAGAAACAACCGGAAACAAAGAGACGAGCGCCGCTCAATAAACTCCCAACAACAATCTTCATTCACTCCTATTCTGTCTCCGGCGTGTTGTGTCTCCCAGCTTCTCCCCGATCATCTCTTTCTTTCTTTTTTTTCTTCTCCCGAGCTAATTGGCAGCAGCGTTTTAATTCCCCCGCCTGCCCCCCTTCTTGTTAAGTGATGAATTGTTGGCAGGGGATCAAAGGGGAGTGGTGCCCACTGTGCACCATGCCCGTCACTACCTGCTGGCACACATGAGCGTTGAGACTGGCCCCGTGCCAAGGGGGCCACAGGCCTTCGCCGCGAGCACACACTGCCAAGAGGCAGAGGTCAACATGAGTGTGTGTGTGTGTGTGTGTGTGTGTGTGAGAGAGAGAGAGAGAGAGAGAGAGAGAGAGAGAGAGAGAGAGAGAGAGAGAGAGAGAGAGAGAGAGAGAGAGAGAGAGAGAGAGAGAGAGAGAGAGAGAGAGAGAGAGAGAGAGAGGTGTGTACGTCCTAACAGAAGATTCAATTTCACAACTCTCTCTCTCTCTCTCTCTGTGTCTCTCTATCTATCTGTCTGTCTGCATATCTCTTTCTCACACTCCCCTCTCCCTTCTTGTTGCAGACCAACAGCAGGTTGAAGCAGATTGAGAAGGAGTACAGTCAGAAGCTCGCCAAGTCTGCCCAGGTAATCAGTTTTCTCTTCTACCCGTCATTTTTTTTTTCCCTCTTTCATTTTATATTCCCCCTTTTCCATTGAACTGCTTGAAAGATTGGTCAAATGCACTGATGGGAGAGGTGAGGAAGCACATACGAAAACACACACACACACACACACACACACACACACACACACACACACACACACTCACTCACTCTTGAACACACAGCAAGCCACCCTGCCCTTTACCCTTAAGCAGATGCGCACACACACGTCCCATATCTGGCATGAGGTTCGTGCAGAGCTCAGATAAATACATTTACACATAGAACACAGGAGATAATGTTACATAAAGAATATCTGCCTTTTCTCTTTACTCTTCCTGTTTGGTCTTTCATCTCTCGTGTCCAGAGGCGTTGGAGGTGAAAAGCTCCCCTTTGCAGCTCCAACTGAATTTTTGTGAAGCCGGGACAAGTTGCCGGGTCTCAAACCTGATATGTTGGAAGCTTTGACGATACAGATGTTTGCCCTTTTTGTTGCACTAATCAATATGGTTGTATAACAGTGAATCCAATACCTACATGTGACGTGACAGGGATCAGTAGGGAGCCAGAAGGCGTGTAAATACTAGACAGAAATGGTAGCTACAAAGTCTGCACAGGTAGCCTCTGCAACATCTTGAAGCAGAAGTATGAATCAACTTTAAAAGATCCTGTTCAAGTCCCTAATTATATTTCACACTTAACACTGTTACATTTGTCCCTCATCTGCTCAAACTAGTATCCTCTTCCCCTCCATCCTCTCTCCCGTGCCTCTGATGCCTCTTTACTCCGTACCTGGGTCTCTTCCTGGTGTCATGGCACCGTCTGTCCACACTTCCTATTGAGGGCCTTGTGTTTAACGTCGCTGCTTGTCTCCTCAGACTGAGCCCTTTTCAATCTGAGGTAATTCTTCTGTCCAACCAGGAATATAACTTCCCGGGACACTCTGTCATTCAGCAAAATGTCTCCGAAAGTTCAGGCAGCTTTTACCTCGGCAGTTTAAAAGATCCAAAACGCCCTAAGTAGTGTTTACATTACAAAAGAAAAGAGTTTTCTTCTTGATTATGTAGCAGGGTAGAATATCACAATCATTTGGCCGTAATTGCACCTCGTTACCCAAAGAGGAGATTCAAGAAGGGGGGTGGGGGGTGTGGGGCGGGGGCTGTTTTTCTTTCTTTCTTCTCCTCTCCCCCCATTTTGGGTTGGCTGGCAAAGGCACAGAGTTGAAAGCAGGGTTGACAAGCAGATGTTGTGAGAAAACGGTAGCTTATTAGGTTACACAATGCTCGACTTCAAAAGAAGTCGGATGCTGTGCGAAAGTTCAGCCATGTTTGCCCGCTTTGGCGGTGCCGCCGCAGACAAAGCAACAAGTGATTAATCCTCTGTTTTGGGGACACAACGCTGGCACAGTTTCAACAAACAACTCTCTCTCTCTCTCTCTCTCTCTCTCTCTCTCTCTCTCTCTCTCTCTCTCTGACAAGGAAAAGTCTCTGTGCGCAGAATTCAACACCTTTGCTGAAGTGTGTTGTTATACGGAGGGTGATGCTGAAGGTGTGGGTTTTTTTGTGCAAACATATTAATATGCGTGATTAATGCAGGCTATTTGTCGTGGGCTTTGTTTTAGAAGCTAAAGGTGGAACGGGGGTGGGGGCCGGGGGAGGGGGCACGTCGTTGCCTACCCCTCGGGGGCAACTCAGTCAAATGTAAACAAGAGGCCTATGAACCTCAAAGGCTAACCCCAGTAGTTAACCCCTCGGTGTCTGACAGGGGGCATCGCTCTTGAGCTCAACTGCATGGCTAATAACCCAATTAAAAACATACCACGCCATACATTATCCTGAGGGGGCTGGAGACGCGGCACGTAAGGGTATATATGTTTACACGCACGCACGCACACATCCCTTCCTCTCGCACCTTACGTCTTTGCTTTTGTCTCTTATTCTCTGTATATCTCATTCACCCACGCACACACACACACACACACACACACACACACACACACACACACACATGCATGTACGTACACCGACTCCTAATTAGTGTCTCTCCAGTCCCGTGTGTTAAGCATCTAGCTGTGAGTGGTCCTCCTGGGTGACCTGTGAACTGAACCGGGCTGTGCTCTCTTCCCCCACTTAATGATCAGGCTACAGTGGGTGGTAGCTGTGGTACTGGCGGGAGATCATTACTTTATCCCTGACCGTCTCATCGTGGGAGTTGGGAGGAGGTGGAGGGAATTTGCCACGGGAGGCACGGTGCATGAGAAGTATCTCGTTCTGGAAGAAAGAGGTGGAGGTTCACTCCGTATGCAAATACGCCTCGTTTATTCCAGCACGATACTGGTCGTTGAGTTCCAGCAACAGTGTTCACGTGTGACCTCATAGGCATATATTAACCAAATAGGATATGTTACAGTATTCATCCCAACGTGTAGGGATGAACCCACAGAGAGTCCTCGGCTTCACAGGGAGTTTTACTGTTCATCAGCGCCTTGTTTTGGTTTTACAGCCCACAGATTTAGTGTTTTTGGTTCAGTCACGCCGCTCTCATCAGTGTCGTTTCCGGACGTAGGAGGACACTGTTTTCAGGGAGAAAGATACCTGCCTGAAACCAAATAGCAGACAGACAAAGTTAACAAACCAGCTGGTGAACATAGTGCAGCGTTCAGCGGCTGCGGAGCGAGATATTCCCTCCGGAGACGTTGGAGACCACAACAAAGCTAGTTGAAGAGTGAGCCTTGGACTAAATGAATTCTAATGTCGCTCCAACTTTAAAAGGTGACGTTGTGTCAGTGTTGTGTTTTCAGCCTGTGGCTCCAAAGTGGCCTAAAAATCTGTTGATGCAGGTTGAAGTAAAAGTTCAGATTGCATTGTTTTTGACTGAAGCGAAGAAGTCACCCATCACTGTGAGCAAACCATCCAATCATTCTACCTTGTTGGTGGCTGACAATATGTGATGTAAGGCTGTGACTCTGATTTTATCAATTAATTAGCTAATTCATTTCTTGAATAATCAATTAAAAAAGTTTTTTTTTTTAAAAAAAAAAGCTAAAAATATCTTTAGAATTGTTGCAGATTAGTTTTCTATCAATTACCTAATAAATATAGACTATCATCCATATCTCTTATTTATTATTATCACTCAACAAATCAGAGGTGTGTGCAGGTCTGGAACCAGGCAACACTATTTCACACTGGCGAGTGTTTTCTTTTCACATAACATTGCAAAATATCCCCTTTTCTATGATGGCCATCATTGTATTGTAGTTATAGTTATTCACCTTTTTGTTTACAAACAGGTGAATAAGCACCCGACCTGCTCATTTCTGCCCCCTTTTTATTTATGTTTTACCGCTGGTTCATGGAGAGGTAAGCCTGCCTTTAGCCCTGACCAGAGATGCCAGTGGGCTTGGAAAATAGACAAGTCTCACCAGACCAATTACAGACTTAAAAAGGCCTGGCTGGCTATCAGACAGAAAAAGGTGCTGTGGTGTGTTTGTATACAGGAATAACAAGACAGACAGCGGAGCTCACTGGTTTAGAGTACTGCCACCGCCTGGGGCTGAAAATGCAGGGAATCCATATTGTACGATAATTATTATGCCCAGAAATGTTGTTCCCATAATCATGTGTCATTTGTTACTTTCATGTGGCTTTCCCACTGACAAAATAAGCCTAATCTCCCTCTCATCTCTCTCTCTCTCTCTCTCTCTCTCTCTAGCTCTCTCTCTCTCTCTCTCCCCCTCTCACTCTCTATCTGTGGTCGCCCCGCACCACTCTAACTCCTATACTCCCACACAAAGTGCAGATTCCAGCAGGGTTGGTCCTCCAGAGTTTGAACACGGTAAACAATTATCTGTCTAGCCTAAAGCTAGTAGCAGCACTGCCCCCACCATATCTCTCTCTCTCTCTCTCTCTCTCTCTCTCTCTCTCTCTCTCTCTTTTTTTTTTCTTCCCCCCCCCCCTTCCTCTCTCTTTTACTTTCTCTCATCTTTGCTTTGCCTTTCCCTGACAGTGGCTTAAATAGAATGTTAATTTTGACTGGAGGATTTCAAAGCCGAGGCAGTTCCTTTTCATCTTGGTGTGCACCGCAAGTTCACCAACACAAAGTCACTGCGCTCCTCAAAAAGGAAGTTGTTTTTTCCTTCCTGTATGTTTCTCTCTCTCTCTCTCTCTCTCTCTCTCTCTCGCTCTCTCGTCTCAAAAAAGACGCAAGTCATGAGACTGAGAAAAAGCAGTGTTTCAAGGTAATTGTTACTGCCATCCAATTCCATGACGATTGTGAAAAGCATTTTCCATGTGATACAAGTGGGACCAGTGGAATAAAGAAAATCAGCATCATGTTTAGTGAACATGTTTTGCATTTTCCAACATGTTTTCTCTGCACTTTGATTGTTTTGCTGTATCACTTGTTTCAAACCTACGCATAGAGATAGTACATACAATATAACTTAAAAAGGAAGGTTTACTTGATTTATCCTGCAAGGGGAATTTCAAGTTTTTTTTTCAGTTTTTGGGTTGTTATATATATATATATATATATATATATATATATATTCACAGATTGTTAAATATAAACACACATGCACTAACAGTCAGGGGTCCACCTCAGCAAGATCCGAACTGGCAGCTCTCCAGGTTACCAGTCCATACTCCTTACTTGGTCCATGCAGGGACTTGAACTGGCAACCCTCTGGTTCCAAGCCAAGTCCCACAAGCTGAGCTACTGCCGCCCCGTCTATGCACAGGAAAAACTTTCCCACGAGCAGATAGGCCATTGGCCCGTATGTCAATTTACATTTTAATTTACTCACTGACCAGCGGAACATTGTGTGGTCAGCTATCCAGCTGCTCGTTTCCTGTCAATCTGCGACCAATTAAGAATTAGAATCAAACTGTAAACTGTAACTTACAATTTTCCTGTCCCTCCTCTTCTCACCTTCAGCTAATTGCGGCGCTCCAGACATCTGTATGTGACTCAAAGGAGGGGGCTGTTCGTCTGCAGCAGGCGATGGAGAAGCAGTTGAAGGAGTCCAATGTTCTGTGGGATGAGGACAGGAGGACGATAAATCAACACGCCGATCGGGCCAACAAGGTCAGTGTCGGTCACCTAGGAGACCACCCACTTAATCACACTTAATAATGTCTTCTACATTGAGAAACAAAAGGACTCTGAGTAGGTGCAGAGTCCAGAGCAATATTACTGCATTATCAGAGTCACGGTTTATTATAGCAGAGGCACTATGCCCGAAATAAAGACCACCTCTGAGGACTGAAGAAATAATGACACTTTTAGGAAATATCATATAAACTTTCAAGGCAAGGAGCGCCTCGGTAGCTGAACGGTTCCAGTGCATGCCGCGTAACCACAACGTGCTTCGTGACGTTTGTCATACCCAACTCCCTCTTGTGCCTCCAGTCTGCCTCGACACTTTCATCTGTCCAGTAAAGACAAAAAAGGCCCCCAAAAATAATCTTAAAAAGGCAAAAGGAGCAATGGTGCTTAACAGTAGCACACAGCGAGGACCGCTAATTTAATGAGTGAGGCATCTAGTAACTTGATTTATCATAAGGCATGTTGTTTCAGGATCTGTCTGATTCAGTTCAACGGATGACAACAACTGATCGATTACAATCTGTGCAGTAATAAATCAGAGCAATACTTCACAATCCAACTCAAGTGGCACCGATGACGAGCATTGAGAATAACTATATAGAAATAGACAATCTTCTCGCTGATAGTCTCGTTTACTTTTCAAGGTCATATAGAGGCATCAGTGTTCATTTGTTTCATAACCAGTTAAAACTTCCTCACAGAACTTTAAGTTCATTGATTTAAGGCATTGTTCACAATAACCTAACTCCCACAAAAGTTTACATGAGTTAGGTACGTAATCTATTACTGATTTATTTTTACTTCAGTGCATATAAATACACCAACACCACTATAATGGAGGGGATTAAAAACTGTACCACTGGCAGAATCTGCACTAGCTTTGGCCAATCTTCAAGATGTCTGCCATTTTATCGGCTTCTCTTATCTCCCTTTCTCCTTGATCTCCGAGCAGTCTTATGTGCTCTCTGTCCTGTGTCAGTGGTCTCTGAAGTGTTCATCTGCAGAGGCAAACCTTTAGACTTACAGAATGGGGGGCGCGGGGGGGGTCCATAAACTACATCCTCAACAAAGCCTTGTCTGGATTTGACTTTTATGGAGTAGACACTGGTCTCTTTCCTTTTGTTAAAGCACGGTCAGAGTTTGTATACATGCGCTCTGTCATTTTTATGGCTCGCTGCAAACCCCACGGTGTCTTTAAGTGTCTTGTCTGGCCAAACCTTTTAAATCTGTCTGCTGCACCCCACTTCTTTAGTCAGAGCCTCTATATCATTACTGCCATTCTCTTTCACAGTTCAACTCTTTTTCAGCGTCAACCTTTTAATTCCTCACTTGTGTTTGCTCCTTTAAACCTGTCCGAATTCAACTTCACACGTAGGGACAATATCAGTTGATCAAATTTAGGGATGAGAGGGAAAATGTATCTTTGTCGATGCCACTGCTTAGTCATTAAGACACTATATAAGTACAAGTGCTCAGTCGTTCAACATGCCAGAGGTAGTTAGAGTTAGAGAACCTGTAGTAAGCTACAAAACACTCTTGTGTTTTTTTGGGGGTTTTTTCGTTCTGATTTTCATCCTCGTCCGTGCAGATTTCTCTCTTGCACTCACAGGATCTTTTATCCGGCCTCTTGCCCAGCTGGGACACAGTGGCAGTTGATTGGGTGTGGCTCAGTAAATAAAGAGTTGATGTGTCTGGGATCAGGACATGTTTCCAAACACAACCTTGTCTGTTTGTGGTTTGCAGCTGCCTCATATAGTAGGGAGGCAGATCTGTGAGCCTCCCTTTAGATCTCCTCTCCTTCCAGGCCCTGGTAGCCCCGCCCCCCCCCCCCCCCCTCCTCGCTCAGAGTTGTCCCCTAAAACAACCAGTTTGCCCGGCCCTGCCGTGCACCTAGCCGACCTGAAATGTCTGTTGCTATCCATCTGTGATTGACAGTAAAGACTGGTGGTGTTTCTGTGGTCCAAATCTTTGATCTTTTCACAACCCCTGTCTCACTCATTTATATAAACGCACCCAGTGTTCAGATTCTGATCAAAAAGCTTCAGGAAGTCATTTTGTGTGGGACTACACACACAAGCACACAAAGCTATGTTGATAATGAGTGCTGACTTCTTCTTTTTTTTTTTATATACTTGAGAGACACAATGAAGTGTCATTAATGTTCCATCATGAGCAATTTATTAAATCTATTTTTTTTTTTTTTTATTCCTGTTTCACTGAAGAGTAGTTATCCATTCACAATCGTTTCTTGCTGTCTTAATGAAGGAACAAAACTACTGAAACATTCCAGTGCGGTTCGTTTGCTGTCAATCAGACCAAACTACCGATCCGAGACCACCTGAATAGTTTCTCCGTCTGCTTCCAAGCGGACTCTGATGCAATTCGTTTGTGGTGTGGGAGCAAACAAACCGACCACGGGGTTTTATGGTAGCCGATATGTGATTTCAGCGCGATTTCATAAGCTAAGCCCCTGAGAAATCTGTCTGTTGATCGTGAAATCTGTTCAGTAAAGCGATCTTATTGCTGTATTTAAAATCATGTATATGAGCCGTCACAGATTATTGGGTCAAAAGCTGTAAAAACTGTTGTGCTTGTATAGCTGACGTAATCACCAGTCAGCTGGGAGCGCACAAAGAGGCTTTTGTACAGTGCTGTCTCTAACATTATTCATCATAGCATGCGATTGATTTGCAGTCTAACATTACTAATAATGCTTAGAATCTGTTCTTATCAAAGAAAATAAAGATACACATCAGAAGCATCGGAGGGGGCTGCATAAACGTCTGTCAGTCACCGCAAATTTGATTCCTGATGTTGTCCTGATGATGCTGAAAACTGTCCCATCAACAAGCGACTTGTTTACTCCTCTTCAGTCAGCGTGAACAGGACCAGGACCAGAACATACAAACGCAACGATTCATCATTTGTTCCCCTGGTCCGGGCCAAAGGAACCCAACTGCATGTGCCAAAGCTTCCTTGGATGCACAGAACACAAATCCGTCCTTTATTCACCATCACTTCCATGAATCGTTTGTCATTATGTCACGGTGTTTCATGGGGACTCGAGTGTCACTTTTAGGGAGACTTGGCGACACTATCGCTCGTTTCACTTGCTCATATTGTAGCTCTGTTGCATATAGTCTGACTGCGCCATAACACAACACACAAACACACACACACACACACACACACTGTCTCCCCTGGCTGTGTTACAACACACAGGCCTTGTGTTGGGAGCAGACAAAGGCTTTCTGTTTCCATTATCTGTGTCCTCATTATTACGATCCCCCCTGTATTACCCACCCACCAATGAGACTCCAATTAATGGTTGAATTGCTTATTGAGAGCCAGACATGAGGGGATCTAGAGAATCGATAAGGGAGAGGAAGGTGAGATTGGTCAAACGGCAGATAAAGAGACAGAAATCGAATAAATACAATGAATGGTTGGTGTAAACTTGAAAGGAGAGGGGAAAGGAGAAAGTACACAATGAAGGGGAGGAAAGGAGGCGAGAGGGAGAACCAACAAAAGGATGGAGGAAGTGTGAGGATTGAGACAGCAAACAGAAGGACAAGAGACAAAAAAGGGTGAGGGAGGAAAAAAGAGTGAAAGAAATGGCGGAGAGCTGTCAGTGGGCCATCGAGGGAGTGTGTCGCCTGCTGACATTGTTTCCATGCTGCTCACTTCAAAGGGCTCGGATTATGAAGAGAGCGAGGGGCTTCAGACAATGGGAGGGGAAGAAAATAACATCAAAGTTAGCCGCGCATTTGAATCGGGATAATCCCAAAACAGTTGTTCTGAATGCATGCTGCACCGGATCAGATGTCCCCCCCCATCCCCCCCTCGCAAGCCCCATTCTGTCGTTTCTCGCCCAAATTTAGCTCCCTCTGTGGCTCCACTGTACTCGTGACTTCTTAAAAGTGGGTGTTAACTGCAGAGACCTTTGCGTCTTGTAAACCCCTGTTTTAGAACAACGGTAGTACAGTTAAGTATGCTCATTATCTCGGGTTTTTTGTATAAGTGACGTTTAGGTGGGGTATTTTTGGTGTGTGTGTGTGTGTGTGTGTGTGTGTGTGTGTGTGTGTGTGTGTGTGTGTGTGTGTGTGTGTGTGTGTGTGTGTGCGTGTGTGTGTGTGTGTGTGTGTCTCTACATATAGGCCCGTGCGCTTGAGTGTGTGCCTGCTTGGCGTGTTGTCACGGACAAAGACACTTTCATTGCTGGCCCCTTCTCAGTTTTGATAGGAAATGGACTAAATATCAAAGTGTGTTTGGTAAACTGTTGCAGGGCGTGAAGTGCACAGGCTGGTTAGCGTGATGCCGCTTTTCCAGATTGATGAACAGACACACTGTTGGGGCACCAAGTAGCTTTGCTTTCTGATGTGAACTTCAAGCTCAATTAGAGATTTTTGAAAGATCTCTTTGAAAGAAATTGCTCTTCTTTTAGGTGAAAGAGCTTCTTGTACTGTTGGACCCAGCTCTGTAGCTTTTAGACACTTTTTGCTCAATGTTTTTTTTGTTTTCTGGTTCCATACGTAGATTGAATGGTTGTGAGATTCTACCAGATGCCAGTGGACTAGACATGAACACAGGAACAGGAAGCTGCAGTGTCACACGTTGGATACTAAGTAAAGGGAAGCTGAGGTTGTGTAAATTGCCCTTCCAATGTTTCACCTTCCCATCTGCCTTTGTTACCTATGAATGATCCCTCATATGGAGTTGTAGTCAGTCATATATATGTTACCAATTATCTCATAATGAGCAATGCAGGAGTAGACAGTTGTAATGCACTGGAACCAGGCCGGTGTCAAAGGACTGTGGAAGGTGAAATGCAAGATGAAAGCATTGTATTTGCTTTCATCTGTCCAGTCTATTCATATCGGGAAAGGGGAACGGGAACCAATATAGAGGAAGCCAGCGTCGCTCATTGGGCCACAGCCAGCGTTTGGGGGAGAGGATTATTCACTTCCTGATGTCATCTGTGTCCCTACGTGTGGTATCTTGGTAATGTGTCTCCATTTGTGGAAGTTTTATGTTTGTTTTTACTTTGATGAAATGAGACGGGGGGGTGGGGGGGTTGAGGTGAAGGTGAAGTTTAATGGCGAGGTTATTGGGATTACTTTAGTACATTATGTGTGGCGGTGTGCACAGGCAGAGTTTTTGCCTGTGTGTGCCTGAAATGTGCAGCTGCCAAATCTGAAAGAACTCTAGCCCACATTAGCCTGCCAAGAGAAAGGTACAAAGACGCACACACACACACACACACACACACACACAGGCCATGTCTCCTCTCTCTCTCTCTCCCTCTTACACACCTTATCTTTCCAACTCTGTATCTTCGAACTCTTTCTGTCTGTCTCCACACACACATACCCAACCACACATGCTCACCTCGCCCTGCCAAAAGGGAGAGGTGGCTGGTGAATAAACAATGGCACTCCGCCCATAGTGTCACCCGCCTGGGCTTTGATCAGCACCGCTGTTCCTGCTCCCCACAGCAGCGCTTCCTGTCTTGCTGCCTGCTGAATTGTGTTATGCGCGTGTGCACAAGCTTGCGCACACAGACACAAGCACTAAGGTGTGTGTGTGTGTCTGTGTGTCTGTGTGTGTCTGTCTCATTCTCATACATGGGCTTACATATAATATATTTTCCCAATTTCTCCTCACTAAGTCTTTATCTGTATCTTTCTCTGCTCACAAACCTAGCTTTGAGTTAGTGCCCTTGTGTTGACATCTTTCAATAGTGTTGCATTCTCTAACATACACCCACATATGCTCTGTGCTTACACACACACACACACACACACACACACAGGAATACACACTTTGATCCAGCAGTAACTTCTAGTGCAAGTCAAAGAGAAGGTCCTGTTGTAGTGTCCTCTGGTGAAGTGACAGCAGACACATTACATAATGCAACAGTGACCATTGTCTCACTCTGTTTGAAGATGAGAATGAATATATGAGGTGCACCATTCTCTGTACACTTGACAGTGTGTGGTGTACATTTCTTTGTCAAATTTAGATAGAGTCCATGTGATGTAGGTGTTTTTTGCTTTTATGAATGCATACCAGTAATGAGGGATAAGGCTCCTGTGTGTGTGTGCGCGCACACACACACACACACACACACACACACACACACACACACACAGTCACACAAACATGCATACATTCAAGGGTGCTAGTTGTAGCAGCTGCAGTTTGTCTGTGGAACAGTAGTTATATATGCATTAGTTTCTGAGGGGGTTGAAAGGATGACTTTGCCTGTGGGAAGGAATGGCAGCAGCGGATCAAGAACAGGTGTGCTGGATACCCTCTGTTGCAGAGGCAAAGAACTGCTTCAATAGTTGTGTGTATGCCTGTGTGTTGTTTTCTCCTCTCTGTTCGTGTGTCTGTACATGTCCTTCAGCACGTGTCCATATTCTTCATGTCAACCTTGAACTGTGCATTTGTTTACCGAAGTTTAAGCCATCTGTTATTTCTGCCACTTTCTCTTTTTTTTTTTTTTTCTGTGTGTGGGTGGGCATGAATACTACTTTCAGAGTTAATATCACTTCGTTACTGTGAAGAAATGGTTATGAAACGGTCTCAATGTAATACTGATGCCTCCATTTGACCAACATAAGTAAACAAGACCATCGACGAGGTGATGGGCTTCTTCTATATAGGTATTGTTGATGCTTGTCATTGGTGCCGTCGGGTCGGATTCAGCGCAAAATCAGATGAAATGATGCAGGTTCATCAGAGATTCAGCTCAGACTCCTAAAGGGCCTCCAGCAGCGTCTGATCCAGCTCCGCTGCCGCCCTTAACCTGCAGTCGGAGCTTTGGCGGGAGGAGGAGAGCTCAGGGCCCAGCAGCAGTTGCTCCTCCTCTGGCCAGCTTTGTCTTAGTGCCCCGCTCAGAGCCAACACCGACACCACGCTGCTGGAGATCCAGGTCGTTTTGCTGGGCGGGAGAACCAGAACCAGAGCCAGAACCAGGACTGAGCGTGGCAGACTTTTCAGACCCTTCTGCAGAAAAATTTGAGGTTTTCAAAGGGGACTCTGGTGCTACCGCTTTTGTCCACAGGGACCGCCAGTATCAACAATCAACACCTCAGTCTGTAGCACTGTGCAGGCTTTCCTAACCTTTGGACAAATCTTTGATTGGCCTGTCAAATAAACCAAAACAGCGGCTCTGCTCATAGTTACGGGCAACAATTTTTGTAGCGTCCTGGGTACAGTCCATAAGGGGCTTATGTGGCCATTGTGCTCTTAAATCCTAATCAGAGTGAGGGGACTGCAGTGCAGTCAGTAAAGCTACACACCAACTTCCAGTTCAGGCCTGTTTTGTCCTTTTTTTATATTCATACTGGTGTCCGCTAGAAATGTCTCATCGGCATTATGTGAAGGCAACGATCCTTCTCTCTCTTTAACCTTCTGACCCTCTCTCTGTGTGTGTGTGTGTGTGTGTGTGTGTGTGTGTGTGTGTGTGTGTGTGTGTGTGTGTGTGTGTGTGTGTGTGTGTGTGTGTGTGTGTGTGTGTGTGTGTGTGTGTGTGTGTGTGTGTGTGTGTGTGTGTAAAACTCTACATGTGTGCCTGGTGTTGGCTGATTGATGACTTTTCCGGCTGTGGGCAGATTCCCGGCAGTGTTTGATCCACATATCAGACGAGGTGGAAGTAGGAGAGAGATAACATTCCAGGATGCAACGAGGGAACGTGGGAAGTAGAACAGCTCATCGAGACCATACTCCATTCTCGGACAACAAACGGAAATTACTCATTAAACCACAGGCCTAATGCGAAGTACAAAGAAACCATGACGCCTCATGTCTTGTTCTTCCCCGTTTCAAGAATCCCAAGTATAGATGAATTCGGGCTAACAGCAGAAGTAGCCGCATTTACTGTGGTGGGACCCTTGTAGTGACATTGTAATTTATGCAAAGGGTTTCACTACTTAAGTGCTCTTGCTAAGAAACCTGTCCAGCAAATCCAGTTATATGTTGAAAATGTAGTCAGCAAATGGCATTAAATTAAAGGTTATAATATACAAAAGTTAAACCTTTTAATTGAGTCCAGTTTTAACAGATGGCTTGGCGTCTTTTCTGTGCTGCTATCATCTGCTCCAACAACAAGCAAAGGCCACAAGACTGCTGCATAAAATCAACACACACACACACACACACACACACTATCCCAGGAAATTGGCTTGTTTTTAAGGTATAACTTTAGCTACAGTGGAATCACATTGGGCATATTTCAAGCAACACTAAATGCCAAAAAAATGATATATGCATAAACCTATGGTTTCCCAACCTGACCACTTTAGTGTATTAATTGGCGGTATTAATAATTATCAGGGCGAAAGAACACCATTCACGTTGGCCAACATGAGAGTGAGCTGTGGTGTCCTGTGTTTCGCTGAGACTTGGCTGGATCCTGGAGTGCCGGTGGACTTTGCCTCTTAACCAGGTGACTCTGTGTCTGTGTGCCGATCTGGCAGAGAGAGAGAGAGTCTGGTGGAAGGGAAGGAGGCGGCGTGTGCTTATGATGAATAATGCATGAACTTGACAGAGGAAACAGAACTAAACTTTTAGCTTCGTAAATGCTGTAGCTTGTGCGTAAATGCCCTGTGATTTGTGTGCTGAGAACAGACTCATGGAAGTGATGTTTGACTATATTTCATAGGACAAGCAAACAGAATTTGTTGAAGCAGGTAATTTGTAATTTTGAAAGGGCTACGGCTGGGTATCGTTTAACAAATTACGATGCCAGTACCAATACCAGTACCCTTAAAGTGATACCGATACCAACTGAGTATTTCATTCCATACCATTTGAAGCATAACCGGTTTACTGCACCTGAAATCAGCTGCTCAAATCAAATGAGGGATGTGCTTTCCACACGGAGCATAGTACTACTTTTAATGATTTATTATGATATCGTGATGATCAGGTCATGAACACATTGCAGCGTTTTGTAAAACACAGATGCAGGTTGTTGTTTTTTATGATTTACCTTCTATTCCGTCCATGAAAGCTCTTAGAGATGCGTTATTCAACAGAATCAGCCTAAATGAAAATGAAAGCCATATGGGAGGAACGTGAATAATATACACTAAGAAATGAGCATCTGAACAGCGGCTTCATCTGCAATGGTACCATAACAGGCCGGGACAAACTTGGCAAAGTTTTTTTTTTTACACAAAGAAAGAAAAAACTTGATGTGTCCTCTGTTTGCCGTAAATACCATGAAGCACGAATAATTATGACTTTTTGTGGTAGACAGCGTTTTTTTACAAATTCAACAGCTCAAAGAACTGTTGAGTTCTGTCTCCCCGGTGACAAAGGACCAAATTGTGGTTGCTGTTTACTGTATAATTCGTTGAATTTCATGTACTTACAGTGAATAAGAGTGTGTCTTTTTAGGCTTAAATTTAGGCATAATTGAGGGCGTGTCCGCTTTGAGTGACAGGTGGGTGCCTTACCAGGTCGATAGCGAGCTGCCTCAGCTCCACTGACGATGCACCTCTTTGCCCATTGTTTGATTAGCAGGGACTTAGGCTGTGTCTTCACTTTGAGCTTCACATTGGCTTTTCAGAAACCTATGGGTGACATCACGGAGACCAAGTCTATATTTTATACAGTCTACGGTTTAAATACCTAAACAGCTTTTTGATTAATGCAGGCAGCAGTCTACAGGTTAGAAGACGCTCTTCAGCTAATTTAGTGAAATACTCTCAGCCAGAAACATGTTTTTGCCTGCTAATATTTGAAGCGTGTTGTTTGACACCAATTATTGCTTTTTCTGGTAAGAGCCTGAAGAGTTAATCTTGAAATAAAACCACAATCTGTTTTTTTTATTATTTGAGACAAGAGTTTTTTGGCTGCAATTGTATTTTTGAGTTTTGCTCAACTTTACATCCATTAAATGATATACCACTTGATAAACAGAATATATGTATGTGAGCCCACACAAACCCACCCCCCACCCCACCCCACCTCCCCACACACAGATACACAGATACACACAGGGCATATGGTGCATATTTCAGAGTTGTTTCCTATTCTCTTTCTACTGTAGCTCACAGCAGCTGAAAGAGACAGAGATGGAAAGATAGAGAACAGTGCGTTTCCCCTGTGGGCATAGCTCGGTTGCAACATGTCTTCATTACCGCGGCAATTGTCTTACTATTTTCATCAGTACTGGGGAAGGCGCCTCCATAACTGTGCCGACATGTGTGCATATTGCAATAGACGGGATAACTGTTCTGTTTGCCGTTCAGGAGAGTTTGCTGCCGTCGCCATCATCGTGTCTTCCCACTTCAGTTCGAAATCAACTGAGGGAAAAGTGCTGGAAAGCATCAAAGCCCTGAAAGCAAGTCAATTCATACCAATATCAGTGATATGTTTCAGAGGGGCTGTCCTGGTCCACTTGCTAAACCACATATTTTTATTCCTACACACAGACAGACACACAGCAAAGCAAAAGTTTCACTTCTCTAACACCTCAGGAGGGAGACCTCTCTCCCTCTCCTCCTCTTCCTCCTCCTCCTCCTCCTCCTCCACCTACAGCTTCTCTCTTACACTCACTTCTGTACCTTTCCCACAATCCTTTGATAAAAGTGCAGATAAAAGAGAGTCTGTGCTCATCTCTCTGGCCATCCACCTCTCCTTGAGGTTAGCACCTCCTTTATTATTTACTATTAGATCAGTAGACATACATTCACACACCGCCTTGTTCTACTAAAGTGTGTGTGCGTGTGTGTGTGCGTGTGTGTGTGTGTGTGTGCGCGCGTGTGTGCGTGTGTGTGCGCGCGCGCGTGTGTGTGTGTGTGTGCTTGTGCGTGTGTGTGTGTGCTTGTGCGTGTGTGTGTGTGTGTGCTTGTGCGTGTGGGCGCAGTCCACATACTGTGTCTTTGCTTATGTGTCTGTGTGCTTCGTGCCCCTTGTGTATGTATCTGTTCTTACCCTTTCGTGTGTGTGTGTGTGTGTGTGTGTGTGTGTGTGTGTGTGTGTGTGTGTGTGTGTGTGTGTGTGTGTGTGTGTGTGTGTGTGTGTGTGTGTCCCTGGCTGGAGGCGGTGCAGTGTGAGGTTTTCGCTGCTGTCTGAAGTCGTCCAGCCTCAGTGTCATTAGAGGATCTCTTTAATCCAGACTTTGGGAGAAACTTCTGACAGCACGCTGCAAATAGAAGGCCCCGCCGCACATGAAGAGCGGCTCGGCTCCTAACAAAACACCAAGTTTAAAGAGGCCCCTGGCCTTTTTTTTCCTCCTCCCACTATTCCCTCCCTTCTTTCTTCTCTGCTTTTTTTCCTCTGCCCTCTGTTGCTTTTACTTCACCCTAGGGAAACATGCTTGCCTTATCTGCGCAGGAGGACCACCCAGGAAAGATGACTCAGGCGTGTGTGTGTGTGTGTGTGTGTGTGTGTGTGTGTGTGTGTGCGCGCGCGTGTGTGTGTGTGCGTGCGCGCGTACAACACTGGAACTGCACACTCATTTGACTGAGTGTTGCACTCACATTTTTAGAACTTTAGCTGTTAATATTAATGCATGCCTATACCTGCATGGATTGCTCTGAGCGGCGTGTTTGTTGGTGCTTGCGTGCGCGTGTGCCTCGCTAATCCTTTGAGCCAAAGTTTGGAATGAAAGGCAGAGGCACATTGCTGATGGAGAGGTGAGAGAGGCCTCCAAGTTCCCGACTGTGGGACTGTGCAGCAGAAGTACACCGCTGCCCCGTCTCCTCGCTCCAGCCTCGTGTTTTTTGTCCTTCGTGTCCCTCCCGTCTTCCTCAGCATCTCGCTGTCTCCCCTTCACACCTTTCTGAGCTGATATCCTCCGCCTGTCTTTTCTTCCCAGGCTGTTTGCTTTGCGTTTTGTTTACTTTTTTCCTCCTGCATGCACCTTTCTGTTTAATCCTTCTCCTCTCCCGCCCTCCATCTGTCCCGAGGGAAATCTGATTTCCCCCTCTTCCTGGCCTGTTCACAATGATTCCAGTCTGCATGGCTGATAAAGACCATATCGTCCTTAGCATCTGGAGACACTTTAGCAGGATCTTTCACGCACTTTCAAACACTAAATACTAGAAACTACCAGCATCTTGTTATTATGTGTGTGCCTGCCATACATGTGTGAGTGTGTGTGTGTGGGGGGGGGGGGGCGGGGGGGATCAATGATAAAGAGGCAATGGACCAAAGCTGCTGCACCTGCAGAGTTATTTTGTGGAACCGTGTTTCCAAGTGCCCCCTTTCATATTTCCCCTTAAAGGCTTCGACAGAATGACTGTATATTTACAAATTCATTATTATTTGAGATTAGATTAAAGTGTAGGCCTGCCACTGGTATTCAAACTGCACCAGGAGGGTTGTGCATGTGTTCACAGGTGTCTACGTTCTCCAAATCATTGTTTTTGTTGAGTTGTTTTCAGTCGTCTCTCTTTTTCTTGAATGTATATTTGTGGCGACCAGAGTTCGCTCTGATATCCGTTCCTCTGACGCCGATGGAGACCAGATATTTCCGCGTCCCTTTCTGACTCGCAAAGCGCTTTTATGCATCAGCAGAATCATCCCATATGATGCTGTAAACAAAGTGACAAGGGCTGAACTTCTACGCCTCAGAGTTACTTTGCACACATCAGATACAGAAGCCACATGAAAGAGACGAGCGCGTCACCAGTGAGGCCCCGCTAAGTCAGCCTTACTTCCCAGAAGACCTGGTCCAGAAAGGCTGTGTCACAGTGCGGGGAATCACGAGTGGGTTTCGGAAACGGAGGGCTGATTCATCAGGGTCTTCTTTGTCAGCCGCACCGCTGCCTTGAAAGGATGTCGCGATGAGGTGAGGGGTCACAGTGGAGACGTTTTGGAGTAAGAAAGGGTACAAAGTACTTTATCCTCTTACATACAGCAAGAAATGCACGTCTTAATCAATTGTGTTCATGCTGCTAAAAATCAGAAATGAACAATCTGTGCAACACATTCTGGTACTTTATACCATCTGACCGTATAAAAGATTTAAACTCCAAAATGCTTTTCTAGCGTCGTTGCGCCTTTTGATTCACCAATAAACAAAATGAAATGATGAAACCGATGGCAAGGGGTTGCACTGGATGGAGACGTGGGCTGTGATGGGATCGTGACTGGCTAAGAAATACTCTGATTAATAGGATCAACGTGCTGCAAAACCAGCTGCCTTTCATGCTGCCGAGCTAAAACTGACCCCAACGTGCTCCCGAATCATAATAGTCTCGTTATGTGTGTGTGTGTGTGTGTGTGTGTGTGTGTGTGTGTGTGTGTGTGTGTGTGTGTGTGTGTGTGTGTGCGTGTCTAGTGACCCATCCACCAGAGGCGTAAATTAGCAACTGCAGAGGAAGGAGGTACATCATAAAGTTGATGCACCTGCATGCAATGCAGTTCAGGTGCGAGTTCACTCTCCGGTGACTCTGTAGAATTATCAAAAGAGAAAGTATGAGCTACCTAGATCTTCTGTATCTAACAATCTGACAACAAAGGTTTCAACTTTCCTTTTTTAGCCAGTAGTTCTCAGAGAGTTGCAACCAAGAAGTTCAACCGGGCCCTGAAGCCTAACAGCCTGTGTGATTTATGTCAGCGTGGTGGGTTGTAGATCAGGCCGGTCATGCCTATCACCTGGACTGTGTTTCCATCGGCTCTCGGAATCGACAAGGCAACACCTGGCCCGCTCACTCAACTCCACTGGGGCGACACACTGAGGATATTGATGCTAGCCAGTGCCCCCATACACTTGTTGGAGTGTGTGTGTGTGTGTGTGTGTGTGCGTGTATAGATCTCTCTCTCTCTCTCTCTGCTTTTCATGCAGGCTAATCAAAGACGAAGTGTCCACATGTGCACTCAAAACATCTGGTTCTGCGTCGCATGCAGGAACTGCGTTTTTCTTTCCACTGCTATCACTTACAGGCAGGGAGGGAAGTAAATGTCCTACACACACATAGACACACACACACATTGTGCGTTTTCTTTCTTACTTGCTTGAATCTTAGAAAGCAGAATAGATTAAATTCTTTATTGGTGCCTTTGGGGAAATTTGATCAACTCAGGAGTTTGTATGTGAGAGAGGTTCTTATCCACTAAATGATACATCTCTCTTATCACTGCCAAATAAATAATGATTCTTAAAGGAGTGCAACTTTTACAAAAGCCTCGGAAGTTTGCTAATTCCCTGAGTGAGCAAGTCTTTCTTTCTGTATGCCCTTGTCTATAAATGAGTTTGGGCTTAATGAGGCCAGCTTGCCAGTAATTACTGTCATGACTTCATTATTAGCCTTTTAACACGCAAAGACTAATCACAGGCTCCATCTCTCCTCGCTGTCCTTCTGTCTACCTTTCTCTGTCCTAAATATTCTCTCCTCGGCTCCTTATGTCTTGATCGCTCTCGTTTTCTCCTTCAGAAGTGTCTCCTTCCAGCTCGAACGTGACTGCAGATTAATGTATATCACTTTGCGTCAGTTACACGTCACGCCACGCGGAATCTGGAGTTGCTTTTCTTTTTTCCGTCAGTCAGCCGACAACACTGACTGTCTCTCCCTCCCCCCAGGCTCTGCGGGAAAAGGTGGAAAGTCTACAGAGGCAGCAGCACTGTTCAGAGAAGAAGCTGCTCAGCAAAGAGCTCGAGACCGAAGAGAAGGTAACACAGTCGCACTCTTTTTCTCTCCATCTCTTTTTCATGCTCGTCAGGCATTCACGGGAGAGGCTTGAACTCATTTTGCTCCTCACCACTGCCGCTGCATCGGCCTCAGCCTTTTTGTTAATGTCCATCAACTTTAATTGTCACGCATGTGTACACCACCGCACACAGTGACATTTGGATTGGCATTTAACCCGTCGTAGTATTTGGAGCCGTGGGCAGCCACTAAACAGTGCTCGGGGAGCAGTTTGGGGGTCCGGTGCCTTGCTCAAGAGCTTCCCGGCCTCTCCATCTCCCAGGCCATACGTGAGCCGGCCGACCCTCGGGTTACCAAGCCAAGTCCCCACGGACTGCTGCTGGCCCACCTCGCACCTCTCCTTGCCTCTTGTCAGCACACAACCGCTATCTGACTTCTTGTTATTGATCACATGACCCTTGTTTTCTTTATTGACCCATTCAACACCCACCTATGCTCCCCCATCACCTGGTGTCCCTAACCCCCCTCACCCTGAGTTGCCATCCTTACTAGACCCTCCAGGTGGCCGCAAAAGACAGAAAAGAAACTGGACTCGTCCCTCCTTTCTGCCCACCCCTCATCACTCTACCATCTCATTCTCCTGTTCAGAGCCACAGATATGCCCCCTCGCACATATCCCAAATTCCTTGAGATTTGGCTTCAAGAGCCAGCGCCTAGGGCCAGGAATGCCACCACCGCCTGTGTTCAGAGGGAAGCCTCTGTGTGCACACACACTCCCCATTGCTCTCCAGAATGCCCTGTAATCAGGCTCTGTTTTGACCTTGACACACACAGAGAAGAAAGCACTAATGACTACACTCACACAGGAGGCTCTTCTTTGTACCCTGGTATGTACACCAAAGGCATTCATCCTCTTGTGTCCCCTGTGATCCGCCCACTGACCCTTGTACACACTTCACACACTCGTCACACACCTCAGTGTCTGGCCGTCATAAATCTGCAGGAAGGGGTCAGTGGTTTTTAGGAGCCGTTGGTCACTGACCTCGTCCCAGAGGCGCTGCGCGTTGTTTCCTACAGCCTAAGAGGAGCTGACCCCTGAACCCGCCGGCTGTGATGTCAGATCATTTCGTCTGGATACGAGTTTGGGTTACTCTTTTTCTGCTTCGCATTAATGTGTTTTGTGAGTGTTATTTACTGGGTGATCCATCACTGAAGACACAATCAATAGACGTATTGGTGAAAATGTTTTCCCGCAGAAAATCCCTTGACTTTGTAGAATGTTTGCACAGCAGAGCTCAGTGTGAGTTGAAAGAAGTGTACCTGCTCTCTGGTATTTCTTTCTCAAGGTGAAGAGTACATCCTTTTATGTTTCTAACGAGCGACACTCTGGCATACTGTTTACATGTTAACCGCTTGTAGCGTGACCTCAGATACTCAGTGATAGCAGTGAAAGGTGTTGAAGGATACTCCAGGTCGATGACGTTGGTCCACTGCTTTCAAGATGCCGACACATATTCTGATTTCCACGGAGTTCAACTTATGACTTTTCTGTTTAAAAACAAAAATATTGTTGATGTGATTTTTATTAATGTAAGTTAATTTACTGATGCCTTTTATTAAATCACTCAAAACCCACTTAATCCTTGTGGTCTATAGAGCTTAGTCTTGTATTGCTGAAGTGTTTTGATACTGGCGCCAGAAAGAAACACAGAATTTAGTACTGATACCAAACATGCTTTTTTTTTTTTTCTCTGGTAAAAAATCAGCAACATTACGATATAAATCAGCCAAAATGTCAAAACAAAGAACGGGTAAACAGGACTAAGAATTTCACTAAGCATTTGGTACCAATTGTACGTACTTGACAGTTAAAAATTCTCTGCCGCAAACACGTTCCACTAATCTATCGCAGATTGTTTCACTGTGACAAAGTTGGCAGCAAAGACACAAACAGGAAGTGTGCCATAGTCGGATTAGAACGGAGGAATCTCTGCACATCAGCCAACTCTGAGCTAAAAGCGATGCTTCGACAGATACGACAGCTGAGGCAGAAACTGGAAGGATGAGATCTGAAGCGCGCTGCTATAGTAAGAGCTTCTTCATGAGGGGCAGCGACTAATGTCTTCATCAGTAAGAAGAGGCGGTGTGGACTTTTGAGATGCCTTCGCCCAGCTAATAGCCGTCTCTTATGGGATGGACAGGTTCCTGGCATGTGTCTGCACAGAGCCTTTCGCTTACACCTCCTAATGGTGAAATCTACGTCACGCAGACCCTCGCACAGTCGCGGACGCAGAAAGTCTACCTTTGGGCTTCACAGGGTTTTTGCACAGAGATAAATGTGTGTGTTTGTGTTCACCCCCTTTTTTGTTGGCATTAGGGTCACAGTTCTCCTCCCTGTGTGGAGAGAGAGACTGTCTGAATCACATATGTATTCCTGCCTCCTACCCTGCTTCCACCTAAGGTCAGGTGTGTGCGTGTGCATGGTGTGCATGGTGTATGTCAATAGGAAAACTGCTTTTCTTTGATCCGCGTGTGACCGCTTGCATTAGCGTTTATCATAAGTGCAGCCTCATTGTTATGTGCACGTCGGTTCATTGTTTTTTTGTATATGATAATAAACCTCCGCTCTCTGTCTCCTCACACCGATATTGCCCTAGTTTATCTGCCAAGACTTGTCTTTGTAATCCGATCCCTCCCATGCAAAAACAGCCTTTCTGCCCAGACTTCACACAGATGTTGCTTGCCTTACACTTGCAGGGCCCTCGCAGGCTCCCCCACTCTAAAATGGCGGATCAGCAGCTCCTTGTGCGGTTCAATTCTCCTTGAAGAGAGGAGCAGAATGTTGAAGAGTACAGCTCTTTGTATAAATACATAATGATACAGTGGGCACGGTGAAATGTACAAGTTTCAGAGATACGTTCTCCTCGCATCATGGGACCTTTTTGTAAAATAAAAAAATAAATCATTTCTGTAGTTGTTTTCAGTATTGATACCGACAAAAAAAAAAAAAAAAAAAAATGCAAAGGAGTTGAACTTAAGTTCTGTAGTCTGTCGTTTTCCTGTGCGCTGTTTTTGTTGAGGCATATTACATCAGCATCTACCAATACATCCCATAGTTCTAAGGACTTCAATAAGATCTGTAGCCACTTCTAATCTCCTCCTTCCTCTTTTTTTTTTTTTTTTCACTTTTGTGAAGCGGTTTCTTTTTCTCCCTCTCGCACCAAAGTGTTTTTGAATTCAAATCGCTCCTTGGTGAACTCCGGGTGCCAACTCAGTGGATGTGGAGGTGCAAACTTTGTGAGTGGCGTCATTTTGATGTACCTCCTTGTTCCTGACAAGGTTTTTGTCACTTTGGAACAAGGGGGTATATCAAAAATGTCTTTCCAGCAGCTACTCACCCCCCCCCACCCCCCCACCAACCTGTCCCACGCAAGCCTGCACACACAGACACCCCAACTTCATTAGCATACATCAAGCTTCCCAACGATGTGACAAACTTCATTTGAACGTTGAAAGTGTTGAGGGCTTGTTTCTTTCTGCTGGCAGCTGTCAAAAACCAAGCCATGTGACGGTACCAAACGCAAGGGAAAGTCAAAACCACAATCTAAAGACTATATATAGATGAAATGTTGTCATTTTAAGATGACTGGGAGGGGAAAACGACTGCCGCTCCTCGCAGTCTTCAAAACTAGAGAATTACGCTTCATCAAGAACAAACAAAATCTCATTTTGAAACAAGCTGTAGAGATGAAACCTGATTTTTCTCCTGAAAGTCAAAGTCCCTTTTCATTGCTTTTGGAGATAGTGGCACACTTCTTTTTTCCCCTCTGCATTTCCCTTTCTCTTTTCTATCCCGCTCACTCTCATCTGGAGTCCGTCAATGACCAAAACCTCATGGAAGGTTTGATCAGCAGTACTGTTCAAAGGCACCCGACATCTGTCCTAATGGTGAGGAGGCTTCTTCTCTTTTTTTTTTTTTTTTCCGCCACATGCCTCCTGCCACCTGTCAGAAAAACAAACATGCCTTTGCTGTACAAAAAAGAAAAGAAAAAAAAGATGTTGAAAGAAATAGAAAAATGTGTTTGCGTGAAGGAAGATAGAGATGAGAGAGGAGGGACCCTGGAAGAGGCGAGAGGATGCAAAGCAGACATCTTTGGGGAGTTTGAGAGATGCTCCTGTTTTGAATTGTAACTCCGGGGAGAGATACACTGAAGTCAGAAATTTGAATCGGTACTTTACCTATCCTTTGCTTTTTTTTTTTTCTGTATCTTGTTAGCTGAGCATACCTTTCCACAACAGAGATGTTGTTCTAAAAAAAGGCTGCTGCATCCACCCACACATGAGCTTCAGTTAGACGTGCCGTGGAAAGATGTGATTGGTCTGCTTACTGTGAAGCAATATCGTACACCATCGGGTTAGCGTAGATAAACAGCGACTGTACAGGCATTGTGTACAGTATGTGTTGTGCATTGACACAAAGTCCACGCTTATTTCATGATCAGAACAATACAAGTTTAACACGTCGTGATTTGTCCCCAGCTGTCATTCACTGCAGTCGACCATGAAGTCATTCAGACGGATGCCAAGACACTCCGTGTCACATGGTACGTGCGTTCTAGTCCAGTTCGATCAGCCTCGCCACTGCACCTACAAAGCCGGGCCCCCGTTGCTCCCTGTGAGTCCCGGTGAATTCGCCGTCGTAGACGTGCCCATTCTAATGTATGGGAAGGAAAATGGAGACAGCGTTGCCACAGAGGAGCTTGTAATTTAGGCCGAGCGGATCTCTCATTGCTGTGGTGACTGCACCATACATGAACCAAGAATGCAAAACTAAGGAGCGTGGCTTTTGAAGAATCTAGACTTATATTCAGAGTGGTTGGTAAGGGATGTGTTTATTCAACCATTGTTTATTGCTTTGGTCTGAGGTAGTGGAGTGTGTTTTGTCTTGGCTTGCAATTTTGTTATGACTACAGAAGCTGCTATAGATAGATAGACTTTTTGAAAATCTGCACTCCCATAGCTTCAGCTGATTTTTCAACTCCCGCACGTTCAAATTAGAGCTTCTGAAACCCGTTTTCTTATTGCCACTTGTTTGAAAAGGTCACTCTCAAATTATCCTTGACTTCATTCTCACACAGAGAAGAAAAAGACATGAGTCTGTAAACTTTCAAATGAATAGGGCAGAAGGAGCCTGAAAAGGAATGGCCAAGTTGTGGCAGTCTAATCTACTGCACACTGTGCCGAGACAAAGTGAGCTGCTTCATGTTGGGATCATTTATACAGGGGGTTTCTTTGAAGTGCTTCCCAATCCCTTTCATTGTGCCCAGGAAGATTAATTAGCCAAAACCAGAACAATCAGTTAAATACACAACAGGAAAATTATTTTCGGAAAACCAATCTTTCTCCCTCCCCCTCACCCCGTTCACGCTCTCTTCACATGAAAGACCGGACTGATGAGAGGGGGAGTGCGGGGATATTCTTAATGTTCGCTGGACGTTTGGCTCTGTCAAAGAGATTATGGTCTGCTGAAATGCTCAGACTCTCCCCTGGTTACACCTTGAAATGTGTGGGCGAAAACTGTTGCGTTTCACAGCCCCCGTTGATTCCTCCAGCTCTGTTAAACTATTCATCAAGCCCTGAATTAATTGATCCGGCAACTCTTTTCAAAATGCTGTAAATGCTTTTTACAGTACTGTAAAAGCCCTGCGCTTGTGCATGTGTGTGAGTCCATTCATGTGTGTTTGTGGCTGAAATGGGGGGGGTTGCGTTTACCAAACCCTTTTCAACTTCTATAATCAGACTCTGGTTTAGTGGAGTGTAATTTAGCCCCAGACAGACTTCCTCCAGTCCTCCCCAGTGGAGCTAGCTAGCTGTTGAGCTGCTGCTGCTGTTTGATGTGTTCTGCCCTCCACCACGGCCCTGTCCTCTTCCAAACCCAGCTGTGTTCAGGGCCCATAAATGCATTGTGTCAGATCTGGCTGTAGGCAGCAGCCACCAGTAGGGGGTGTTGTGCAGAGCGAGTCCTGCCAGTCTGCGGACCCCCTGTGGAGATGTGAAGGAGCTGTGAAGAGCGAGGGAATACTCTGAGCCATGAATAAAGAGGGGATACCCACTGTCTGTTAGTGTGTGTGTGTGTGTGTGCGTGCGCGTGCGTGTGTGTGTGTGTGTGAGTCTCCTCCAAGGGAACTAATCACTTGGCGCTCTGTCTGAGTGTGTGTTTAGATAAATGGGTAGCAGAGGCACTTATTCAGCACAGATTTTAATCGATTATTATTCAGTTGCTTGATTTTGTCTTTAATTGTATCAATGTTGTAGTTTTTTTTTTAATCGACAAATGATACAAACACAGCTTTTTTTTTTTATTTGTTTGTGTGCGTGCATGGACAACGCATACGTATTCATTGGACGGTTGAGTAACTCCTGTGTGATATGTATTTCTGAACTTATTTGTTCAGGCGTTCCTTCGAAGCTAACCGACTCTGTTTGGCTGCCCTGCCTCTGTCGTCTCAGGTGACTGTGGTGCGTCAGGAGTACGAGGAGAAGATCAAAGGCTTGATGCCAGCGGAGCTCCGACAGGAACTGGAGGACACCATCACCTCTCTGAAAGCTCAGGTGAGAAGTGACTGTTTGCCAGATGCAAATCAGATACAGGCAGGAACAGAACAAACATGCAGACACATTCAATCCGGTGGCTTTAGTTTCAGGAATGTTAAAAGAATCGCCGGGGCGCTCGGGTTCCCATTAACCTGTCTTTTTCTCTTCCGTTCATCCACACCCATTTAAACACAGTACCGGACAGATTGTGAAAGTAAAGTTCATTATCCTCACTTCTTTTAAAAGTTGATTCATGTTCTTTCGTTTTTTTTTTTTTTTTGCTTTCCCTTTTATGAATCAATCAAAACGTTACCTCCACGAACATGTAGGAGTTATTTGTTTAGTCATAATTGGATCTTGACAAATCCTCTTTATTCACCTTAATGTTGACTTGTCTCGTCATCAGATCACGCCTCGTTTTGTTGTTCCTCTGAGCCATGTCTCGTACTAATGTCAGCGGGCCCATTTTGACACCGAATAACAATAAAGGGCTTTTCATTTGCTCAGCTTTTTACATTGTAAACGAAAGAGGGATTTTCTGTAATGCTGATGAAACCACGCAGTACGAGTTTTTGTAAAAAAAAAAATAAAGGGGCTCATCATAAACCCCTGCCTTGTTGAAATAGGTTTACCCGGATCCCGTTTCGGTGCGCAGACCACAGCTCTGTGATCGGATATGTTTATAAGATGTAATTCATGACCAGAGCGGTCTCTCCTCTCATTGACGGCGTCTTAGGTTTTTTGCACATTAAAGTGCATTATTTTTACATGGTGAAAAAAAAAGGTGGGGAGAGTTTCTGTGTCTCCGGAGGCATCCGACCACATTTCGTTGGGGTTTTGCATACACTTCACCACTGTGAAGTGCCAAATGAAATGCTAGAACTTTCCTGAGGTCTCCCCCACAGAAAGGAATGTAGCCTCGGCTCCAGTACGGTAGTCCCAGAACAATACAGATTCTTTTGGAGCCGGGATTTTTTTTTCTGCCAGGCTCGAGATGCCGTGTAAATGTAGATGGGGTTTATTTTCACTTCAGCCAGAGACACTTCATAAATAAACTCACACTTTGTAGCCAAACAAAAGAATCTCTCGCGGTGCCCTAACCTCAACTAACCTGGCTCATAATCTTCCCTCTGTCTCCATGTGCCTTAACCCCGCTGCCCTAATCTCCTGACCCCCAACCCCTGCCGTCCTGACCCCTGGACTCAACAACCAAGCCTTTCTTCCACTTAGCTAACCCCCTCCACCCAAAAGCACAATGCCAAAGCCATCATGCGTCTCCACTTCCAGTTTCTGACGCACTGGTTTCCTACTTCCCTCATTCTGATTAAACAACTAATCAGAGTATGTTTTTGAAGATTACTCTGTGCCACATTTTGCATTGTGTGTCTGTGTTGCAGGTGAACTTCCTCCAGAAGAGAGCCTCTTTGCTGCAGGAAGACCTGGATGCCTGTCGCAGCAGGAGGTTAGCATGATTGTTTGGATTGTATAGAAACGTGCGTGTGCATGCGTGTCTGTACATAGTTCACGTGGAAGTTTGTACCTCGATACAGTACAAAGCACGGAGAGTATGTGCCGTTGTTTTTCCACCAGTGGACTTAAGCTTGTGAGTATAGTGAACATCCAGATTCTGTCATCCGCTGTATACTTTGTAACACACTACTAACGATGCAGTTACATTAGATGAAGCCTCGTCTTCGACTATGACAGCTTCCAGTCCTGAGGGCTTTGATTTGCCTCCCATCCATCATACTGTAAGAGCCATTTATGTCTTTATGAGAAGCATCTCATAAATGTAGTGATAAGAGGCGTCGTCAAACCACGCTGCCGCTCACATCTCAGCAAACATCTCTCAGGACTGTCAGTCACACACATCGCAGTAAATAACCAGTTATTTCACCGTACTCTACCTCGCAACTTAAAGTGACGGAGACGTTGACGATCTCAAAGGAGCAGTCAATCAGAGAGCGTCGGTTTGAATTCCGTGATGGTATTCTTTTATACCGACGCATTCTAATGTTGGTTGACTGGTTCAACACTGGAATAACCAAACTCTTTGTGTGTAGGTAACCTTGGCAGAACCGCAGCCTGACGCCACGCCGGGATATGAAGGACACGACGTCCAATCAGATGTGAGCATTATTGACTGGTACAAGTATTTTACACACCCGTCATGCCACTGGACCCGTCATCTTTTAGTTTAATGTGCTGTTGTCTCATATAAACTATTTATTCATTGTCAGATTTTAATTTTGCTCTGTCTTGTTGGGGGAAAAAAAAAAATATTTGTTCATATTGTTTAATTTTATATATTGTTTTTTTTTTTTTATATATATATCGTCAAATTGATATCTTTGTCATTGATATTTGAGAGACATTTCTTACCGAAATCCATCAATTTTAATAAAAAGACTTTGCATCATTCCCTTCTTTTGTTTTAATTCTGAGCATGTTTTCCATCTTCTTCAAATACCTCATAATTAGTCCCTCAATTAGGGGAAGTCATGCTGTTGGCCTTGTTTTTATATGACCACAACGTGCATGTTAACGAAGATTAGCTCTGCAACTTTACACTAAAGTCAAAGACCTTGAATTCCCATCTCCCCCATCACTATTTAGCATCGCCTTTCTGCTCAAGCCCCCGTCTGAACTGTACAGAGCAGTCGGGGGTTTGTGGTCGGTTCAGATAAAGAGCGCTGCGAGTCGGTCGTTTGAACCTCGGGCCAAACGCTACAGTCCTTGGGCCCCGTGTTTCTGCCTCCACCACCACTTTGTGTTACCAACGGCTCCACTCGAACCCGAGCCGAATGACTCCACGAAAAGGGCGGCCATGTCTCCAAAGTCTCCTCCGGTGTCTCCAGACTGTGGAGGTTTTATGACGATAATAACATTTGGTGGACCGAGGATGGGCTTCATAATGAGCCCCCAGCCGTTGTTTTTTTATTTTTTTGTGTCTCTCTGGTAGGTGAGGAATGCATGGGCTTGAATAGCGATCATTTCAAAAGAGTCCAGTTTTCCCCTGGAAAACAATTCGGAGGCGTTATTAAATTCCAAAATCATATTTGATTTCAAAGAGGCCTCCGCACTTATTTGCATTGGAATTGCTTTCTCTTTACACCCGCAGTTCACGCACTTCCATGTGTTCCCATTGTCCGTGATCTGGTCTGCTGTCTCCAAACGAAACACTATACCCCTCTCTGTATTTATTTGATGTGCTTATTCTGCTGCCCAGGCAAAGAGAGAGGAGAAACAAAAAAAAAAGAGAGACGAAAGGAGAGAGGACTGTCTGACCGACATCTGAGAAACAGGAATTTAGTCTTTCAGCACAAAGCCTTTGTAGGGTCTGTTGTTTCTGGAAGAAGTGCACAGAGGCTTGAGAACTACTGCAACACAGCATCATACGTGCACTTACATACGTGTGAGGAAGGATGCGTGACCTTTTGCGTGTAATGTATGTGTGGTTACATCCATGCTTCAAACTAACTAGAACGTACCACATCGATCGCGTCTGAAGGCGAAAGTGTTTTAAAACCTTTTCTGAATGGAAACTCCGAGCCTCCTCATAACGGCGTCCCACTGCCTCCCTGATCGTTTCTCCAATAAGTGTGTGTCTTCTGCGTGTCTTAACCGACTCAGTCGTACAAAAGAACGGGCATTTGAGCCGTTTAAGGGTTTGGTTTTACTTGAAACCATCTACAGGAGCTGGTAGAGGTGTCGGGGGGGAACAACGGCTGATACATTTCATGGACTGCCTCCAGAATGTTTGGAGCGAAGCCGCTCGTGTAAAAGACGATGAGTGTAAGGACAATAAACAAAAATAATTGTGTAGTGTATGTAACTATCTGTCCTCTGTGGTCTGAAGGATCTGAAGTTCTTTAAATGACATTAAGAGCTTTGGGTGTTGATGTGATGTTGATCTCTCTTCCACCTCTACCTGCTCTGGATATTGGCTTTCAAGTGTCCTTTTTATTCCCTCTACCTTTTACTCAGTCTACATATCGTTGTATCTCTGGGTTGAATGGGGATGATGATGGAAACTCTTGGACCGTCTCTCGTTGCATTCATGGACACCTTGGAGGGAGTTTAAACCTCCCCTACTTTCACACCTCCACGCGCCTGACGCGGTCGGCATACGGTCTGTTTTTTGAAAGTTACAAGAATTGTCAGACACATTTTACCCGATTCAGCTCCTGGAAAGATGCTTGGACGCTGTTGATAAGCGCTTGGTTTGAGGCTCCCCTTCCTGTAAGAGTTCAGGGGCGCTACATCCTCCAACAACCATGCGTACCTGACCCGGATTGGCCCGGTGTGTGGAGGAGTGTTGGCGAGGATTTGACTTCTCCTCTTTACACAAGCTGCTATCAAATGTCATGTATACAAACACCTCGAAGAGAGGGCGCTTTAACGCGGCCTTTTATCCCCAATTAGTGCGATTCATCGCGTCTCACCCCTCTCTGTGACGACGGGCTGTTTGTCCCACACCTGCAAGTGACATTTGAAACGGACATGAACACTTTAGCCTTCAGGCGCGATCAGAGGACACGTCGCATGAAATAGTTTGTTTCACTCCTAATTGCATTACTACCTACAGGATTCATGAGACGCAGCCCAAATCCACCAAACACTTCTTTCGCATTACATGGAGCTAACGCAGTACTCGGCCCCGTGTTTTTGCTCTTTTTCTTACCCAAACTGGCTCCAGCGTCAACCCCTCTTTTAATCTGTGTTATTACTCTGGCATAGTTTCACTCTAATTGATTGTCGACCACCAAAATAACCTTCATAATTGTGCTTGTGTAAATAAAAGCCATGAATGTCATTTCCACACAGCCGACATGGCCCCATTAAGGATCAAAGCCCCGGCTTCCTCTCAGCTATCTCCACATCAGACGGTGGACTGTTGTGTGACAACAGTAAAGGGCAGTCGGGGAGCTCCCAAAGTTTCCACCGCGTTCTCACTTCATGCTCGTGCTCACGGTTGCTGTGTCATTTAAATGGGTGTCATGTGTTTGCTATAGCTGCAAGGTTTAAATGTTTCATTAGCTAAAGAGTCGTTTTCATGACATGAGTGCACAAAGGCCCATTTAAAAATCATTGCACACAAGATTTAAAAAAGAAAAAGAAAATGCCTCTTGGCACTGAATCGGAAATGTAGAGCAACTGCAAACGTGGTGCAGGGGAACCAGTTTTTGTTTTGAAGTATTTAATTCCGGTAGGATATCTGAGAGCTTTTTCTTTTTTTCCTTTGTTTTTTTTTTGAGGACATGAATTTAAAAAAAAAAAAAAAAAGCAGTGATTTGTAATAAACTATATAGTTCGGGGTGATTTGAGGTCCTTCGCCGCTCCTCTCCTCCGCCTGTTACTACTGCTGCACGTGTGACAGACAGTCTGTGTGCTCGCGCGCTTCATGCTGAGCGCTCGTGACAGGCCTCTGGGATTGACTGTACATCAGCGTGTGATTGACAAAGTCATCGTGCGCGCGTGGTTGCGTGTGCGTGAGCCGTGTGTCACCGGGGCTTTTTATAGCGCTGTATTCTGAGTCAGACCCTAGGAGGCCTGCGTTAGGCTGCTGTACGCCGCTTGCATAAATAAACCTGTTTATCACCAACACTTCTCACACACACTGATGTCTTCCGCCTTTGTCTCTCTCTGCTAGCTAGTATCACTCTCTCTTTGTTGAGACGGTATTTATGGCAGTGATTTTTTTTTTTCCTTTTTTCCCCGCCCTGTCACTCAAGTGCAACAAGAGCTGTGAAAGGGATGTGCAGCGGTGTGATTCGAGAACAAGTGGGTTCGAGGCTATGCAGCCTGAGTGAAGAAGGCACAGAAGGTTGTGTTTTTGTGATTGTGGCGTGATTTCTCTGTGTGGGCTGAGCAGAGGGACAGAAGACCATAAACCAAAGCTAGTGTGGGAGGTTTGTCTGTATCGTTTGCCCTACGAATCTCTCTGGATCTCTGGCATCTCTGTCTCGCTCTTTCCATTTATCTCTCTCAGCCTCCCGTATTATTCTGTACATAATCTCCCACCAGAACTGCTAATGGTGCAGTAGACTGTGGCCACAGCCACGCCAATGCACATAAAGTTGAAAATGCATGTTTTTATTCTTCTTTTTGACCCTTTCCTTTCATTAAAATATCAAAACACACTCTTCAAAGTGCGTCATTTTAATGTTGTATTTCTTTGGAAATAAATAGGGCATGAAGACTGAACACAAATATAACTGCTGGACTGTTTTTGCCGTCTTTTGCATTTTCCCCTTTTGTCTCTGCTCGTCTATGGAGTGGAGTCATTTGGGATAGGTGCAAGTTGTTTTGCTCAAGTTGTTGATTCATGCTACCCAGAGAGTAGTTGCATCTATTTGTGCCCAATTGTGTCTTTGAATTTACTCTACATTTGTTGGATTCACTTTAAATGCACCAAAAATCTTTTTTTTTATTACATAATTTTCCAATTTATTTATTATTATTATTTATTCAAACTCTTCAGATGTGTTTTCTTTACAATTGTGTCTTCCAACATTATGTTCTAAAGGCTGTTTGAAAGCTTTTTCCACATTGACACCTATGCAATTGTGGTGAAGAATACAAAATCCTATTGTTTGATAAATTCTTTGCCGATAAAAAGTAAAACAAATATTGGTATCTAGTCCACAGGTTGTAGATTGAACCCCCAAAATCCCCAGAAATAGTATCAAGAACATTTTGAGGGCCTCTGTGTGCTCAAAGGTTTCTACTGCCCTAAAGAATATGGTATACATGACTATACATGAGTGTCTCGTAATTTCAAGGATCTGATTGTCTCAGGATGTATTTTTGAAAAATCTTAACACTTTGTGGTGTGAAGCTGCTGACTCAAATTGCTCGTACAAGATTCGATTTGATAATTCAGTGTTTAATGCCAAGCATCGTACATGAAAATGGCAATTTTCATATTTATCTGCATTTGTGCAACACCATTGAAACCTTGTTTGAGCTGTGTGCCCTCATCGGAGCGCATATCTGTTGCCATGGCGCTCTCCCTGTTGATGTGTCACACCCCTCTAATGGAGGAATGGGAAGCGGGGGTGGGGAGGGGGGGGGAGGGAGGGAGATAAAAATCTGGCATCTGTTGAATGGACGAGCAAGTTAATCACCTTACCAGTCTGGGAACCCTCTGCGCTCCGGAGTCAGGAAAGAGGAAGATGGGGTTAAAGTGATGGATTAAGGATGAGTGAGGGAGCCCAGGGTTCAAGTTAAGACTGATTTGGAGACGGATCGCTGTCCTGTCAAGCGTGGCAGAACAGTGGCGTCCGGCCTGTGAAGTGTCTGCATGGTGCTTCAGTGCGAGCAGCAGAGGAAATGAAAGTCATTACTGTCAGTGTGGAGTGAGCTTCATGGCCCAAACGGGATTAGACAGTGCATCCGACATTGTTTCTATACATTGGTAGACTTAAAAGTCAAGCGCAAAATGGGATTAAAACGAGGGAAAAAAACCAATAAATAACCTTCAACAACCCCCCTCTCTCTTCTTGCCTCCCTTTTATTTCTTCTCTGCCTTCCTTCGCCACCAATTCCCTACCTATTTCATGTCTCATTCTGTCTTCACAGTCTTTTCTCTTTCACCTGTCTCGCTCCCTATTCCACTCTCTCTGACACATCTCTCTTTCCCTTCTTCCATCCTTCACACAGTCATCGCCGTCATCAAAATGCACAGGTAGGCGCCGACTCCCACACGCACTTTACATTCTCTGTTTTGCAAAAAAAAAAAAAAAAAAAAAAAAACACATCCTTCTGGGGCCAATTGGCTCTTGAAATCCAACTTCATTCCCCTCAAACTGAACCCTTTCAAAAACAACCCCCCCTCTACCACCCGCACTCTTTTTTTTTTTTTCCTCCTCTTCCTCTTTCAAAACAGCCCCATAACAAGCTGCCGAATTGTTGCCCTTCCTTAACTTTTAAGGGTATTATGCACCATGTCCAACTTCAAAGCCTGTCTTAACTCCACACTTTAATTGTATCTTCCCCAGCTCTCTGCGTGCCATTCGATTCTGCTGACAACAGCACTTCTCCCTCAGTTCTCCTCCATCCTATCTCCTCCCGTCCTCCTCCGCCACTCTTTGGTCCTCGAATATGTTGTGTATGTTTGACCCCCACCGCCACCACGGCTCCTCTCATCGGCTCCTTGCTCCCTTCAGAGGCCATTGTCCCCCTGTTGTCACCTACTTTGAAGAGGTAGCCTCCATTTCCTCTCTCGGCAGTCGGTTGTTGCCCGGGGTGTGTACACACCAAACAAACTTGAAACAGTAACCCCCTGTCCTACATTGGCTGTCTCCTGCTCTCTCTATCAGCTCTCTCTCTCTCTCTCTCCCTCCCTCTCTCTGTCTGTGTGAGCTGACTTCCTCCTCATGGCCCTGGTTGATAATTGCCATAAGCTTCCCTCTTGGTTTCATTTTCCATTGTCCTCCCCCAAATTCTTGGCTCTGGCTTGAGATAAAGGGATGAGTACTTCAAAGGGGTCTGCAAAGAGTTTAACCCCAAGCCGAAAGGAACAGCTCACAATACTGTAATTGAGAGCAGTTACTGATCACAGAGCTGCAGCACAGAGAGGACAGCACCGGTAGACGCACACACACACACACACACACACACACTCGCTGAGTGTTTACGACTGCAACTGAGGTGGCCAGTAGCAGTTACGACAGGCTGCTCAGGAGACCATATAACACAGTCGTAAAACCTTCTCCAGTCCTCTGAAGTTGTTATATAGGAGGTGTTTTCTATCAAATCTGACTCGAGATACCAAAGACAATCAAGCTGCTTTGTGTATTTTGTGCTCATGCAGAAAAAGAAAAAAAAAGAAGCAGTCAACGATAAAGACTTGATTGGACCCGCAAGTGATTTATGCGTGTCCTCCGTCTCTATTTATAGGGCTCTTTGTAGTGAGGCCGAATTTGACCCGTCCCTGTAATAATATCTGCCCAAACAGAGGGACAGTTACACCCCATAACCTGTCCCCCCGAAGCCCTCTTTCAAGGGTCTTTTTATAGGGTCAGGAGCCAAGGACACCCCTGGTCTCAGGCCAGTCTCAGACCTGGGGTCAGCTCCTGAGGGGCAGCAGGGAAGACCCGGCCTATGGGGACCTCCCATGAACCATACAGGGGGTTGACAAGGCAGGACATGAGAGCCCAACTGGCCACTGGTATTGGCAGGGGGTCCACACCATCGTCATGGTGATGGTTTCCTCCCCGGTGTGTTTACTGTCAGAGGTCAGGCTCAACCCTCCAAAGTTAACAAAGGCTGACATTGTCGGGGTTTGTATATTAGCCAGATGACCTGTACACCTAGAGAACGACCCAGACTGTGTAGATGAGCTTTTATGAGATAAGAAGTTGTTTGTGTGGACTTGTTTTTACCTTTTGAATCATAAGTGTCTCACATCTGGAATGGTTTCAGATGTCAAATATGCTGGACATCAGTGGTCCACAACCTTTTTTTATTAAATGTAGCCACACAGCCGTCTCAGATGAACTAAAGTACTCCTCCATCTACACCAACATGTATATTCCAGTATGTTTAACCAATACTTTTTATCTTTTTTAACCCTCTAGCGATCACTTTTACTGTTTCAAATACTCTGCTTGCTTGCTAGCAAGCGTTCACGCATTCAGCACGAGGAGTTACAACCAACTCAATAAGTGGATTTTGAATTTAAAAAAACATTTTAAAGTCCCCTCTTATCTGCATGACAAATTACCACACACTGTGTATAAGAGGTAGAAGTAGTCACCGTGGCATCAGCCATTGGTTTTTGGACTCCGTTATTTATGGTAGTTTCATTGATTTATTTCCTCACCCACATTCTCTGATTGGCGCGTACTCGTTGCCTCATTCACAGACTGTTTTAACTTTATTGCTGATGAACAAGATTGATGGAAGGTTGGTTGGGTTAATGATTTCAACTCAGATATCTTCATAAGGATGTGCTCTCATATGTAATTACAATGTTGTGATTATGGGAGAAATATTGCTATGCACGTTGCCTATGGATGGAATAAAATTACAGATCTGTTGGGAGTTTTACATTTTGAGTTGGTATTAATAATAATTACACTTAATCTTAACCTTTATGTTGAAATGGCATTTTAAAATGGCACTTCATATAAAAAAATTAAAAAAAAAGGTTGCTGACCCCTGATGTAGACGCATTTGGGGATGTTTTTGAGCAGGATGTGAGCGTGCAGAATTCAAAGGTGATAAAGTGGCCTTTGAATGATGAGTAATGCCTCCGTCATCATGGCCTCTTCAGGAGCAATTTCCTCCTTTTATTGACCCTGATGGGAAGCGATGCATCAAGGGAGAAAGTTTCACAGCACCTTTAGCAAACAGGCTGATCAAAGCGTTTGCCGTCTTTGTACTGTACTTTTTGAATGTCTGTCCCACTGAGACAACAACGACGACACACAGACACCCACTGTCTCGCTTTCAAGAATATAGCCAGTCATCTTGTACAAAGGATCTCCTGTGGTGGCTCATTCGAACACTGAAGACCTATCCAAAACTAAACTAACACTATTGACTCTGTTCTATAAACACGAGTAACATCAGTGGCTATGGATTTAAAAAAAAAAAAAGAAAAATGTAGGGTCCAAAATGTCCACGACTGTCTGCATCCAAACAAATCCTCTCAGACAGAATGGATGTATATTGTATGTCTGATCGGTCTGTGGGCTTTTCACTTCTCCTCCTGTTATCTGCTGCAGCTAAGGAGTATGCACAGAGCAGATAGAGCTGCACTGTCAGAGCTGCAGAGAGGAGTAATTCTTCTGTTGCTTAAATCATAGGAGAGCATCCTTTAGGGACTTTATCCTCGGTGAACAGATGTTTTAATCCGGTGTGCACGCATGTACCATGTGCCCTTATTGCCACTGGTAGGAGCTGTGGAGTGGCGAACAGCACTGTGATTTGATTTCCTATTGCAACATGTTGGATGTGAACGACATCTGCGGATTGTGACTTTTATTTAATAGGCACGGATTTAAGACTAAGTCTTTGAGTTCTGCAGGAGGGACCTCTCTACACCTTCCAAATAGCCTTCTGGGGAATCAAACCACAGTTTTATTATCCTCCCGAGCTATTGTCTTCTTGTAATGTGACCCAACATTTTTTTTTAATATGAGGATACGAACGTGCCATTTGATGCACGCCAGCGCGTGCATTGTTGCTTTCCCCGGGGTCTCCAACGGGTTAATCTCAAGAACCATGCGGGTCTGGAAAAAGAAAGGATCCCTGCGTCTTTAAAGTTTATGTAGCAACAGAGGGATTGTAGCGATAATGCTATTGGGGCGGCAGATCAGTTACTTGTGCCGCTCCAAAGCCTCGGGGGAGTTGGCTCAAGATTACTTGTCTTTGATAAGGTCCTCGCCATGCAGCTGCAACTTCGCGATCTGGGGAAAGATTAGTGAAACGTGGCAAAAAAAAGAAAGAAGCTCGCGCTTCGGGAAATAAAACCGAGCAGCCTTTAAAATACGTTTCACCCGGAGTTGAACGCGACGTATCCGGTGCGGCTCCGACGCTTGTTTGTGGCGGGTTTTTTTTTTTGGTTTTTTTTTCAGAGGCGTCAAGCCGCAATTGTTTTTTATGCCTCTGTCGGGACCTGGCAGTCGGCTCCTCGCTTTGAAGTGCGCTGCTCCAGCCTGTCGGCTCAGTTGGTGTCGGAGTCGCCTACAGGAGAGACCTAACGTGCGGCATGGCAGCCTGAAACCAGAGGGAGGAGAAAAGGGAGGAGGGAGAAAAGCGGTATTTTTTTTTCCTCTCGCGCTCTCTCTCTCTTGCTCTCTCTCTCTCTCTCTCTCTCTCTCTCTCGCTCTCTCTCTCGAGTGCTTTTTTTTTTCTCACCATAAACCGACTCAAACCTGAACGGGACTGTATGTGGACGCGTCGCAGGGAGACGAGTACTGTGGATTATACGCGTTTTAATTTTTTTTTTTTTTGTTGGTGTGGATAAAACAAAACAAAATAACAACAACAACAACAACAACTGGAGTTTAATTTGAGGGGAGAACTCGTGGATCGATGGTAAGTTACACGAGTGAGTGCCTCCTCAAACTGGCCCCCATTGGAGTTCCCTTTGATGTGCTGTTGACTCGCCTTTGAAGTAATGTTCGGGGGGAAATGACCCGCTTTTCTCACGTTTAAAATCTCCACGTTTCTGTATAATTCACTTCGTTTTTCTTTCTTCTTTTTTTTCTTTCGGCATGCTTTGATTTCGTGTTTTTTTTTTTTTTTTTTTTTTTTATATAAAGTTAAAGAAGATAATTTCAAAGAAGTCCTCGGTTTTCTTTTTTCTTTTTTTTTTTTGTGGAATTCCTCCCCCACAAGATCTGAGACTTTGGTGTACTTGGGATTGGACGTTGTTGGAGAGGAGTTGTTTCTTCGCCTTGAACGCAACGTTACAGAAACTTTAAAGGACTGAAACGTGTCGGTGTTAACGTGAGTGGGGTTGGAATGTCATTGAATGTCATTTTTTTTTTTTGACGAGTTGCTTATTTATTTTGAGTGTGTTTGTGGAGAAGGTGAAGCGAGATAACAGAGTTGTTGAACACTTGGCCAATGTGGCCGCTTGTCAGCGATACAAAGTGACATCTGTAATGTGGCACATCTGACACCCTGTAGCGGAGAAGAATCCAATGTAACGAGCTGCTGATGCTCATCATCATCTGCAAGACATTTTTTATTTATTTATTTAAAAAAAAAAAAAACATGTGAGCACATCCAAGCTCCAGGAGTAGAGTTCTCCCCACAACACATCGGCACAGTTCTAACTCCTCCATTAACGACACCGGGCACGTTGTTCTCCCTCTGTGTCCCCACGTCGGTGTCCCTACAGGTACCCGCACCGGGAGGCTCACTTAGACGTGATTTAGTCTCCTGTGATGTTGAGACCTAGAGATGACCCCCAAGAAAAGTGGCAGAGGGCTGCTATAGGAAGAACATGTGCTCGCATTCTGCAGCAGGCAGCCCGGCTGTGAGCCCGACACCAGGCGGGATGGATCCGGAAGCGTGCCGTTTGGGGTTTTGATGACTTGTTCATGGTGATCAGCACGTAGCGCGCGCGTGGTTACTACTTCTAGTGCTGTTACCACACACATAAAAGAAGGAAGATGATGTAGATTTCTTTTCACATGCATCGCTCAGGTGGTTCTGTGCGTGTGTGTGTGTGTGTGTGTGTGTGTCCATGTGTGTGTGTGTGTGTGTGTGTGTGTGTGTGTGTGTCCATGTGTGTGTGTGTTTGTGTGTGAAATTGTTAATTTCACCAATAGCGCCTCGGTAGAACTCACATTCCAGGGTGAGAGATGAAGAAATGCTGTTTATGTAATGCTGCTGCTGTTGCTGCTGCAGCGGTTTCTCACATTTCTTCTTTTTTTTCCTGCAGAAAGTCAGAGAGGGTCTGAAAAAAAAGACTCTCGCTGCGCCCCCCCCTCTTCCCCTTCCCCTCTTTGAAGTTGGGGCGGATCTGGTTTTGATTAGATCAATACTTTGTGTTTCAGAGAGAAGACGGGCGGCCAGAGAGAAGCTCCCCCGCTGACAGAAGAGAGTGAGGAGATTACAGTAGAAGCTCGGAGGAGGAGGAGGAGGAGGAGGAGGAGGAGGAGGAGGCGAACAGCACACGGGCTCTCCGCCGCCGCCGCCTTCGGAGCCATGAGCCGGGCGCTTGTGGACCACATCGCCAGCAGTTTCCGAGAAGATGCCCCTCGACCCCCGGTGCCGGGGGAGGAGGGCGAGGCGCCCCGCTGCCCCGGCAAACTCTCCGCCATGAAGCCCCCGCAGCCCCCCAAGTCGGCTCCGCTCGGCTCCCCGGGGTCCTCGGCGAGGAGGAACGAGGATGGACTCGGGGAGCCGGAGGGCAGCGCCTCCCCGGACTCCCCCCTTTCCCGCTGGACCAAGTCGCTGCACTCCCTCCTCGGAGACCAGGACGGCGCGCTCCTCTACAGGACGTTCCTGGAGCGGGAGAAGTGCGTCGACGCGCTCGACTTCTGGTTCGCCTGCAACGGCTTCCGGCAAATGGACCTCAGGGAGAGCAAAACGCAGAGAGTCGCCAAAGCCATCTACAAGCGCTACATCGAGAACGACAGCATTGTCGCCAAGCAGCTCAAGCCCGCGACGCGAACCTTCATCCGGGATGATATCAAGAGGCAGCACATCGACTCCGCGATGTTCGACCAGGCGCAGACGGAGATCCAAGCCGACATGGAGGAGAACGCGTACCAGATGTTTCTGACCTCTGACGTTTACCTCGAGTACGTGCGGACTGGGGGGGAGAACCCGAACCACGTCCACTCGCTCGGCTTGGGCGACCTGAAGGTTGGATGTGGATACATGCCCACGCTCATCGAGGAGGAGGAGTGGAGTTGCGATTTCAAAGCCAAAGCGCCGGTGGGGTTGTCGGCGAAGGCGCAGAGGGCCACCGTGTCCACGCGGGTGGTGGAGGTGATGGAGAGGGGATACAGGTATGCAACTCCCTTTTTTCTTTCTTTTTTTTTAACCCCTCAGCTTAGGATGCACTCTGTACAAGGTGATCGTCCAGCTTCCAGGCGACTTGCAGCATTTATCTCATGCAACACCTCTCCAAATCACTTCAGGGTTTCTTTAGAGTTTGTAGAAAAGCTCGGTCTGTCTTTCTCTCCCTGGCTCTCTGGCCCCTCTCACCATCTCCAGCAGCAGCAGCCCTCTGCTGGCGCTCGCCTGGATTTCCGGGGCTTTGAAATAGTCCAGCAGAACGAGGGATCGTCTTCCACGGGGGAAAGTTCACAGAGCGGGGCTGGCTCTGGCCCCAGCCGGGCAAATAATAGATGATGCCATTGCTGTGCTATGCCTCCTCCTGTACCGCACTGTCCTCCAGCCTTTTGGCAGAGATGTAAATCTATAGCAGATCTATAGACGGCACTCAGAGCTGGATGCGTTACAGCTTCATTATTATGTTTTACTATGACCCTTTGCATCTCTGCCTGTCCATTTCTAGAAGGGGCAAAATCAGAGTTTAAACAAATACATGCTTTTTTTTTTTTCTGGAGTAGTTTGTAAATATATTTAGTGTTTGTTGGGACATCTTTTCGGATGTTGCTGTGGGACACTGAATTGCAAGTTAACTTTTTTTGAGAGTAACTAAGCTGACAGCTACCTGCCTGCTTTGGGCAGCGTGGACTGACAGCATGTGCGTGATGACGGGAGAGGTGGGGGACTTTCCTACAGCGTGACGCTTTTTGCTCAAAGTGAGAGTGTGGTTTTCTTTTGACACAAAGCCCCCCCCCCACCCCCACCCCCACCCCCGTTGTCCCCTTTACAGATTCAAAACATGTGGAACTCATTTCTACCTTTTCTCCCGCTTCCCTCACCTCTTCTCATCTGACGCTCTAAAAACAAACCCTGAACGGCAGCAGCTACAGTACAGAATCAACACCCACCTCCCCACCCCAAACCCTCTCACTCTCTTCTTCCCTCTTTTCTTGTTTGCGTCAATTCTCCTCCGATCCCCCCGCCCCCCCTCCTCCTCCTCCTCCTCCTCCCCTTTCTGCTCCCCCGCCTTCACTTTTATCTTTTTTTTTTCTTCCCCTTTTGAAAACTCGGGGATGGGGACTACGAAGCATGCTTTTGGAGCGAAAGTGAGGGGGAAAGAAAGCGGAAAGGAAGGACAGAGAGAGAAGGGGGGAGGAGTGGGAGGGGGCAGTGCACCTCATGAAAGAAAGGGAGGGAGGAGAAAGGATAAATGAGGGGGTGAGCGAGAGGCAGGGAGGGAAGAATGCAAGGCCAGCTGTGTTAAATACCTGACTCTTTGCAAGCCCCTCTGAAGGTCAGCCTGGAGCTGGGGGCCTACAGCTTTAGTCCTGCTGGGTCTCTCCCTCACGAAGACCCCCCCCACCCCCCTTTTTTTTTCTTCCTCTCCCCTTTCTTTCCTTCTCTGACACACTCTCATGCTTCCGCTCTATACTTCTTTTTTTTTTCTCTCTTTCTCCCCCTTTTTCTCCTCCTCCTCCTGTACCAGGGCAAGAATGCATGCACAGCAGGAGATGAATGGTGAGGAAAGAGTGAGTGTGAATGAGAGAAATGGAAAGAGAGAAATTGTGGGCTACTTCAGAGTACATAAATGGGGCAAAAGGAGGAAAAACCACAGCGTTCCCAGTGCAGATTAGCTTCTATTTGAAGGGTGGAGGTTGCCAGGCCACAGAGTAGCCGGTCACATTCATTCATAACAGGGTGTAGTTGTTGTCGGCAGCAGAGAGAGTCATATTCACACATTAATCACTTCTTTCTCTTCGGTGTTATTAAAACCTCAGAGGTGGCAGCCTGTCTTGATCCCCCCCCAACACGAGTGGAATACAAATGACGTGTCACCCACCTGTTGGATACCGTGTCACAGTGTTGCATTTGTCTCACTCTGACTTGTGTTGTCGTCGCCTCCTCAGATCGTACAAGAGAGGAGACTCCCTCAACCCCTGCCATGTGGGCTCCTTCGCCCCGGTCAGCAGCACCAACGACAGCGAGGTGTCCAGTGACGCCCTGACCGACGATGCCATGTCCATGACCGACAGCAGTGTGTAAGTGAATATTAAACAAACACCAGCGCGTGAGTGCGAGAGAATGGGTTGCAGGAATGTGAAATGAGGTCGCTGTGGGAATAGAAAATAAAAATTAAGTGACGAGTTAAGAGCGGTTTGCTGTAGTGAGAATATTTGGTGAATTGTGGCCCCCCTTTTTAAACACTTTTCAAGTTCGGAAGCCAGGATAAGACAAGAGTCAGAGCCACGTCCCATCCCTTTGGGTTCTAAACGCAACGCTCTTTTTGTTTGTATTTTTAACATTACACTGTAAATGAAGAGAGACTTTGTGAGTATAGACGACATTTAGTGCGTCAATTGATACTGTGAGTAAGACACAAGTGCAACTAATGGTTCGTTTCCTTATTAAGTTATTACTTTATTCTATTAACTGACTAAGTTTAGTCTATAAAGTCTCACAAGTTCAGTTCTTGCTGCTTGTTTTGTCTGACCAACAATCCAAAACTCAAAAGATGTTCAATTTACAATAAAAAAAAAAAAACAAACAACCCAAATCCACATTTTATTAACCTGAAGTGAGCAAATGTTTGGCAGCTTTGCTTGTGTGACGTAAACGATTGGTCGACTGTCAAAAGTGTTGTTGATTAACCGCCTACGGATTGACTAATCAAGGAGTTGGCTCAAGTGTTCTGCCTCTGTCCACATGTGGTTGGTGCTTATCTGTGTACGTGCCCGGGGCCTCGTTCTTCAAAGGGATTACTTGGCGTAATCACGTGTCTCTCTCAAGTGACGGGGTGCTATGAAGTCATTGCGTGGTGCACAGCTCACGGCCAAGAGCGCTCAGGTCAGCTGGTTTTCGGACAGAAAGCAGGAAAACGTTGGTACAAGTTCTGCTTTACTTCATCTCACATGGGGAGGGGGGGAGAGGGGGGGCTACGTGGATGATGTCACTGAAGCAGCAAGGTTAACCATGACCTAGCTAAAGACACTGAGATACGGATGTTCAGAGCAGCCAGTGGGCTGGGCTGCACATAAATATGGCAGCTATAAAGAGTTTTTTTTTTTACAACAGGCTCCTCTGCTCTGGCATATCTCTAGACAGCCCTGCTTCAAAGAGGCCGAGGCCCATATAGTCCTATTCTGCTGTACTTTGCCCAGTGCAGTGACAAAGCTCTGGCCGCAGGGACTCGACCCCCCCCCCACACCTCAATTCCTGCCCGCTCTGGCCTTGATCAGAATATCTGCCTCTCTTTAGGTCAGTTAAAAGGACCCATAAACATTTGAATCTCATTTACAGATAAAGAAAAGAATAGAAAAGGGAAAAAGCAACGGGGGAGGAGGCGGGTTTTTTCGGTGGGAAGAGAAAGCGAGTGGTGGAGGGGGGGGGGGGGGATTTTTGCTTATATCTTATTTATGGATTTGCTTGGACGCTGGGGAATGCAGCTGCGCAGACTTCAAACATTACCTTATCTTACAAACCAGCCTTTTGATGTGCGGAGATCAGAGGCTGGCTGCGGCAGCGCTTGCCAAATGAAGATTGGGAGGAGGAGGGAGGGGGGGCGTGGGGGGGGGGGTGGCTTATGCGCATGACTGTGGCATTTCAAAGCAAAAGTGGAAAAGTGCTCCTCAGTTAGGCTAGGTCACCAGAAAACTGCTGTTTAGCATGGAGAAAAGACTCTGTTTTACACTGTCAAGTGCTTCAGTTTGAAGCTTGAGCTTTGCGGTTTGTTGTTTGATTAAATATTTTTCGCCAGTCAGCCATTCGGTCCCTCAGATAGATTTAACCAGGTTGGCTGCACCCTTGGGTCCTGTCCTGCAATAACTCTTTGAATCAGCATAATGAGTTGCTAATGCTAAAAGTGTCCTCCGCTCAACATTAAAGTCAGTCGGGGAATGCTAATGCTGACACTACTTCTGGCCGGCAGAGCACTCTGAGAGCACTCTGTGACTGCAGAGTGTGTGTGTGTGTGTGTGTGTGTGTGTGTGTGTGTGTGTGTGTGTGTGTGTGTGTGTGTGTGTGTGTGTGTGTGTGTGTGTGTGTGTGTGGTGTAAAGGGAATGGCCAGCAGGATGGCCAGTTCTGTGCTGCTGGAGCCAGAGATGAAAATGTCATTTCTAGGGCAAACAAACCCTCCTACCAGCCCACTCTGAACCGTGTCCCCCGCTCTGCTCCGACACACAAACAAGAACGGAAATGCTGGCATTATTTACCTCCGAGTGTCTTTTTTGTTTGTTCTCAAATTAAATATAAAAAAGGGGCGGGGGGTGGATGGACGGGAGAATTAATTGATTCGATTTATTCTTGCTTGAACTTTGTTTGATCTACCCAGTTAGCTAATAAGCTTCTTCCTGAATAGCTGTTTGGTCTTCAATGATGTATCCGATTAGGTAATTGACCTTTTGTGGTCTGTCTGTGCTCCCCCAGAGATGGCATCCCTCCATATAAACTGGGCTCAAAGAAACAGCTGCACCGAGAGATGCAGCGCAACATGAGGATGAACAGTCAAGTCTCTCTGCCTGCTTTCCCTGTAAGTACACAAACAAACGCACACAAACACGCACATGCTCCAAAGTCTTTTTGAACCTGGGTCCCACAGTGTAATTTCCATACCACCCTCAGTTCCGGGTCTCTCTTGGTTCTATGAATAGTACCGCACAAACTGTATTCGGCATTCTCAATTCAGCACCAGCAAAGATCTGAAGAGTAACGTCGGAGACTCAGCCTCCCACTCATATACACACACACACACACACACACACACACACACACACACACACACACACTACTATAAGTGCACATACACGCACACACACACGAGCCCCCTCGCTACCTTTGGTGTCACCTACACCCCCATTAGGGTTCCTTGAAGTCTGCGGGAGACGAGGGGGGTCTCTAAGCTGTTTATCGCCGCAGCGCTCGGAACACGCCAGGGTTTTTACTTCCCCGCCGATGCTGTAAATATGGAGAATAGGGAGAAACGAGGAAGATCTCTGCCGCTTTATCCCGAGGGCTCTGAAATCAGCCCGCTTCCCAACAAAAACACAAAGATACTCCGACACATTCACACGCACAGGCAGCGCTTTGATCCGAGGATGAATGGAGCAAACGCACAGGGAAGTGACAACTTCCAACAGAGCTGGCCCCCTTTTTTTTTTCCACAGCACCCCCCCACCCACCCACCCCGACATATACACACAGACTGCCAGCCCCCCTCCCCTAAAAGTATGGGATCTTAGGGAAGAGCGTGTCATGTGAGCTCTCAGTGGGTCAGAGGGGAGGTGGTAGCTTAAGGCTTAAGAGAGGCTAACTTCACTTTGAGAGAAGAACGGGGAAAGGAGGTCCCAAACAGAGATGGGTTGACATCTTACAGAAGCAGTAGTTAAAGGAGCTGCTTGTTAATAATAAACTTGCTGTAACCCCATTTTTTTGTCAACATTATGAGACGCGCAGCAAGTGTTACTTGTATGAGGTAAACATCCACAGATTGGTTCTCGCCACTCCTCGCTCACTCACTGTCCCGCTTTTGCTTTATTTTCGCTTTTTGTTCTTGTTTTGGTTTCCCCGTCTGATTTTTGGCGATGGCTTCCATTCCCATGGTGCACCAGCCCCGGGCTCCATCAGACAGCGCCTCTTTTTCTCACTCTTTTCTCCCCTTCATCCCGACTACAAAGGGATGGGAGAGAAACAAAAAAGAGGAAGAAAAATCAAGAAAGCCCCTGTGCAAAAAATGCAAATAATTTAAGATGTGTGCGAACACACACACACACACACACACACACACACACACACACACACACACACACACTCTCTCTCCTCATACTGTCACTATATTGTACCTCAAAGGTGCCCAGTGTGTGACAAGGGGGAGGGGAATAAATTACCTCAACCTTTCTGATCTCGCGTCCTTTTTTGGCACCTTTATCTCTTATCTCTTTCTTTCAGTCCTTCCCTCTCTTCATTTTCTCTTTCTCCCCCCCCCCCCCTCCCTGCGAGCACACATCTCTGAATCTCAACTTCTCCCATTTCTTTTTAATCCCTCATCCTTTCCTCCCTGGAGTTCTCTTCCACCCCCTGTCGATATGTGGCTTTTATTCCTAGATGTAAAGCCACTGCTTCCCATCTATCTATCCCTCCATCCCTCCCTCCGCCACCCTATTCTCCCCCCACTGAGTGTTTGATATTTGACGAGAAAGCCTTTGAAGTGAGCTGACTTTAAAGAGGCCTGCTGATGATGACAGAGGGAACCAGCCGAGGCCTAGCCCAGCATGACCATACACACCCCTTGAAACAACCCCGTAGCCCTGGGTGCCCATGAGAGTGCCCTGATCAGTACCACCAATGGTGGAGCAGGCGCTGGTGGAGAGCGATCCGTAAATGTAGCCTGACGAGGGGAGCGGAGTACGGAGATCTTTGTAGAAGTGAGCTGGGGGCTCGATCATGGAGTTTATGTGACACGTGACGCACGATGCAGTGGCTGACGCATCTCCTTCCCCCCCCAAAGCGTACTCGCCGTCCTCCAAAGGAGATGGTCCCAATGAAGCCGTCGGAGTTCGCAGCTCAGCTCATCTCCCGCCTGGAGAGCCTGAAGACAAAGCAGGACACCATCAACTCTCTGGAGGAGAAGCTGCAGCAGATTCAGGAGGTTTGTATGAGATTTTTTTGTTGGGTTTTTTTTTACTGGAAAAGTCAACTGTCAGGTGTTTGATTATAATTTTGTGTGCCTTGTTTCCAGGAGGAGGAAAAAGAAGACACAGAGATCATGGGAAGTGCTCCCCAGCTCTCTCCCCACCCCTTGACCCTCCTTCCCTCCTCTGACGAGGACCCGCAGGCGATTCTGGACGAACACCTGTCTCGCGTCCTGAAGACCCCCGGCTGCCAGTCCCCAGCTGTCATCCGCCACTCGCCTCGCTCCAGCTCCCCCGAGCACAGGCCCACCACGCGGGCAGGCTTCGGAAGCAAGACCCCGGTGAGGACGGGGCCCTCCAGTCCCGACCAAGGGGCCAACACTCCGGCCCTCGGCCCCGGCAGGACCATCGTAAGCCGGCAGAGCACAAAGCACATCCACCACCACTACATCCACCATCATGGCAGTCCCAAGACGCAGGAGCAGATTGAAAGGGAGGCCGCTCTCCGAGTGCACGGCCTGTGCTCCAGCAGTGGCGAGTGCCAGCCTTACCAGCGCAGCCGCAGCCTGGGCAGAGAGATGTGTGGGGCCAACTCCACAGACAACAGTGTGGGGTGAGTTGCGAGCACCTCTATTGTATCGTCTCGTTTTAATTCTGTTTTCCCGTGTCGATTGTCTGACAATTAACTGGACTAATTATCTCTCTCGCTTCCTCCCAGGCGGTCCAGCTCTCTTTCCAGGCGTGTGTGTCTGTCGGGGGTCGAGGATGGAGCAGCAGAGAGGTGTATGGAGGACTGCGGGCCTTCACAGCTGCCCAGCGACACAACAGACCCCACCCAGAATGTGCTGCAGTGGATCCTGGAAAGTAAACGGCAAGGCAGGCACAAGTCTCACAGGTAAGCTGGTGCTGGTGCCTGGACCTCTTGGGGTCTGAATGCATGTCCCCCCATGTCACGTTGTTGATGTGTGTAGTCTAATTTCCTTCCCCTCTCTCTCGCAGTATCCAGAGCACCAAGAAATCCTTCGGGGGCTCGTCCGCGCAGACGCACACGTGGGGTGGCGGCGGAAGCTGTGGCCACCTACGTAGCCACCAGCCAGCCCAGCCATTCATCCAGGACCCCGCCATGCCGCCCCTGCCCCCTCCCAACACGTTGGCCCAGCTGGAGGAGGCCTGCCGCAGGCTGGAGGAGGTCTCCACCAAGACCACCAAGCAGAGGTACACAGAAACTAGAGAATAGCTGTTGCTCTTAGCCCCTGATGATTTATAGATTTGTTTTTCTTTAATATATTGATGTCTTTGATTCTGAAGGATCCGTGTGCATTGTCGATCCTCGTAATAAAGTTTCTGCCATATCTCTTCCCAGGCATCCAATGTCCGGTCTCCAGCAGGAGAAGAGCCACCTAGTGCCTGTCCAGGCCGAGGGGTCCGTCCCTCTGTCTCTAGCCAATCCCAGCCCCGTTGGCCTCCCCACAACCAGCCCCGGCCTCCAATCAGAAGAGTACGATGCCTCTAGCGTCCTGCCCTCCCTCTCCTCTCCTCCTCTCTGCTCCTCTTCCTCCTCTTCTCAGCCATAACCTCCACCTTGCAGTGTACTTCTACCCTTTTAACTCTTCACCATCTGCGCTGCTCACCGCACACGTAGGCAGACAGACCACTAGTCACGTGCAAACGTACACATCACGCATGTGCGTGCGCACACACACACACACACCCACCCAC